>SJYV01002217.1:362795-385578 GCA_006410875.1 Neotragus pygmaeus | reverse complement strand
TGGGAGGGGAGGCGCGGGAGGGGAGGGCAGGCAACCGACAGGGCCCCGGACCCTTCCAGCCACGTGTGGGCAAGCCACATGGCACCTTGACTTTTCCAATATCGAGAGAAAAAGCCGCCAAGCTTTAATGTGAGAACGAAAAGCCTGAAGCACTTCCATTTGCGGTGCTACACGAAAGAAGACACACAGTTCCAGTGCACGCCGACGGCGGGACGGAGAGGACGGGCGTTTAGCCCGAACAGAGAGGAGAGACGCTCTCGCTGTCTGGGGGGAGCGGCGGCGCCTCGCAGGTGTCTTTTCATAGATCCCTTGGGCGTCAGGGGTGGGACAGCAGGCCGGCGTCCCTCGGAGAGAGAACAGGCTCAGCCCGGTGACCCCCGAGCGCAGCTGTGGAGAGGTGAGGTCCTATCGCAGACGCGGACGGTGGCCTTCATTTCAGCCTGGGTGGGCCTGGAGCCCAGAGACGCCCAGACCTCTCTGTGGGCCCCCAGCCCCCAGCGAGCAGGGCCGCCCCCGGCCCCAGGGCAGACCTTCTGTTAGAGGGCCGTCCGAGAGGCCAGGCAGAGCGGAGTCAGGAACAGCTCCGAGCCGGCTCCAGACCTGCCTCTCCCAGGCCTCCCCGGAGCACGTGCGGGCCTGGCTGCGCCTCTCCTGCGGGGCGTCTCCCGGGAGCAGGCGGGGGTGCCGGGCGGCGCAGGGGGCCCGGGCCCAGGGCTCCTGCAGGGGAGACGCGGGTGCCCCCTGCGGGCCGCGTGGCCCCCGCGCGTGTCCGGGCAGCGCCTTCCCGGCACCTTTTACTGGCACTTGGGTGCAGCCCCTCTGGGAAGCGTCCCCGGCCTACGCCTAGCGTCTCTGGGGCATCACGGAGACCCGAGAACTGAAGGAAACGGGCGGGCGTGTCTGTCGGCCAGAGACCCCCTGTGGCCCGGGCGGGGCGGCTTCGGCGACGCCGCGGCAGACACCCGGCGGGCAGGGACAGCCGGTGCCGGGGGCTCGGCCCACGCCAAGCGACCGCCGGCCGAGGGAGAGGCGAGACGAGCCGCCGCCATTTCTTAGAAATGCAAGTTGAAGAAACAGTTCTGACTGCAGTTTTGCAGAAATAACTACACGGTTCCAGTACAGACAGCGTCGCGCTCTGGAGAAGGCCTGGGGTGAGGGGCCGCAGAGACGGACAGAGGCGCTGTGCTGGGCGCTCTGTCCCATCACGGGGTCCGCAGGCCCCGGCCCTGAGCGCTCGGCCCGCGGCCAGACCACCGTCCGGCTCGCAGCCCACTCCTCCTGCGGCCCCCTCCTCCCGGCCGCCCCCAGACGGCGGCCGCACCCACGGGCCGCGCTCACCTGTAACAAGGTCCCTCCCACTCTTCAGCTTTGGAAACACGCCAACACTGTCCATTTCAAGGCCAAGCTCACACCCCACCTTCCCTGCCCGGGTCTCCTTTTCTCACCAGTAGATGGTCCGTTCCCTCCACCCCCGGACACCGCGGCTTGGGGTCCCGGTGACGCCCAGCAGCCTCACCAGAAACGGTCTCATCCACGACCGACAGTGGCCTGTTACGGGTCCTGAACGGCTCTGCCGGCGGCTGAGTGTGTAAACTGCTTTCAGAGTCTGCGCGGGTCACATAGGCCTGTCTGTGTGATGGGGAAGGAGGGGACCCAGGGGCCACAGTGGGCTCCCCCCTCCGTAACCCCAGGAGGCGGGGCTCCCCTCGGCCACACGTCACACAGCACAGGACGCCGGGCTTCACCACGAGGCTGTAGAGCTCTGCATCGACCTGAGAGTCAGTCTCCACGCGCCCTGAGAGTCTGGCCCTGTATTTGCTGACCGCCAGTTCTGGGTCTACACGGATGGGCCGCTTAAACGAAGAGTCCCACCCCTCCACCCCCGGACACGGCGGGTCTCCCATACGCCCCCAAAGAGAACCTCAGTCCACAGGCAGCAACGCTAGGTGCAGAGAAACACAGCAGTGATTTATTAAAAGGTCAGGGGGATATGCAAGCATTTTGCCCCTGAGGCATATGTGGACAGAACTAGAAGAAAATTGGAGCATAAAGTATATTACATTTCAAGGCAGTAAGCACTAGTTCAAAAAGCTGTAAAGAGGTGTGGCTGCACCGTGAGCCGGTCTGCCCAGCTCTGCTCTGGGCCTCAGAGGGCGCTGGGGAGGGTTAGGGCCGTGATCAGGGTTTACATTAATAAGCCCAGTTTGTTTTGGAAGCAGATTTCTTCTAGACTGTCTTAATGGGCTCTTGCCATTTCTACTGAATTTCTCTCATCCCTCCTTTATGCTGGGATCTCAAGTTTGCCAACCACGGCAGTTCCGGGTCTGCGGCTGATGACCGTGAACGCTGTGAGCACAGCCCTCCCTGGTCCTGGGTCCCTGGGACGGACTTACATACAAACTCATCCGAAGGGACTCCCGGGCGCAGGTCTCACCTGACTCATGTCGTGATGCAGAGAGTGAGTCTGAGCCTCTCCTGTCAACCTTGAACTTGGATGTGAACACCTCTGGAACAAAATAAATCTGTTTACCACTCCAAGCCACCCAGGGATCCCAAGGTCACCTGTCCCAGGTTGACGGTGAAACAGTCTGCCCCCGTCTTCCACCAAGATGGCTTTGCTCAGACGTGAAGGCTCAGCCTGTGAGCATCAGTTGAAAGAACTCTCATTCTGCCCCTGCAGACCCCACCCATGAAGACCCCATAAGGGTTTATAGAGCCTGTGGAGCTCTAACACAGACACGTTGTTGATGGAGAATGCTGGGCACTTTGCCCTATTTCCTGCTTCAAATTTATTATTTTCTCCTTTTAAAATATTTTTTGCAGAGTGTAAAATTTGGATCAAGCGAAAACCTCAATCTATGTTTTATTTCTGAACGTATTAAGAGTAGACACTTGAAAATAAATGTCAGGGCACTTGGTCTCTTTTAATTAATCCATAACAAAGAATTTAAAATAAACTTCCCAAGACGCTTATCAATTACATGATGTACAAAAATTCCGCAAACATATGAAAATCTTACTTTTAAACATGTTATTTACATTATGAAAAAGATATCTTCAACATGTTTTTCTTCAACCTCCAGACAGCTTTTCAGATGGAGTACCTCTAAATTTAAAGCAATGATCCTATTGTTAATCTGAAACAAAATTGCAATAAGTACACTCCAAATATTCTGGAAACATGGGGGAAATAGTATATTTATTGTATTTTTTCAGGCTAAAGATCAAACCTCTTATTTTAAATTTAGTTACTTTACCTAAAAGGTGTCTGGAGGTTGAGGGGAAACATATTAAGTATATTATTTGAAAATGTAACTAATAAACTATTTGAAATAAGTTGATCCTCTGTTGCCAGACTTTTCAGACAGCCTGGATACTATTTTGGCTCAAACGGCAGAGCATTTTACATGCTAATGAATTACACATGGGTCGCAGAATTACTGCCCAATAAAAACTAAAGACATGAGCTTACATATCGATCTGCAGAAAGAGGTTGGTTAGGCAAGGGCAGGACCAGAGTCTCTCTGAACCCTCGTCAGAGAAAAGAAACTTGAACGAAAGCTGGGTGGACACCACCACCGGGGACCGCGGTTCTGGAAGGTGAGAGGTTCCTGAAGGCCTGGGTCATTCAGCGATCCATCAGGCAGGCCCGGCACCTCTCAGCCCTGCTCTCCATCACCTCACTTATTCCACACAAACCGAGTCTCTGCCCTGCACCAGCGTCGCCATCCCGGGGAACCTCTTTTGGGCATTTAGGCACCAAGTTCCTAAAAGACACAAGCCTCGACAGGGGGCGGTTCTGCTCACAGCACTGAGGCCCCTGCCCCAGACGCTCCGGGGACTTGGGCCCAGGGTGCCGGCCACATGGGGCACCCAGCAGAGGAGACACGGTCCCCAGGTCCTTGGGAGGAGGCTTCTGGGCACCCCACTGCTCACTGCCCCAAACCATCCCTGGGATGCTGGCAGATAATGCTAATTTGATGCTTCTGATGAAGAGACAAGCCCTACGCACAGTGCTCAGTCGTGTCCAACTCTTTGCAACCCCATGGACTGTAGCCTACCAGGCTCCTCTGTCCTTGGGGATTCTCCAGACCAGAATACTGGAATGGGTTGCCATGCCCTCCTCCAGGGGACCTTCCCAACCCAGGGGTTGAAACCAGGCTCCCAATTGCAAGCGGATTCTTTACCAGCTGAGCCATCAGGGAAGCCCAAGAATACTGGAGTGGGTAGCCTATCTTTTCTCCAGGGATCTTCCCAACACAGGAATCAAACCGGGGTCTCCTGCGCTGCAGGCAGATTCTTTACCAGCTGAGCTACCAGGGACACACAGTTGGTACCTTGCTTCCCTGGTAGCTCAGATGGTAAAGAATCTGCTTGCAGTGAGGGAGACCCAGGTTCGATCCCTCATTTGGGAAGATCTCCTGGAGAAGGGAATGGCAACCCACTCCTTTCTCCTTGCCTGGAGAATCCCACGGACAGAGGAACCTGGTGGGCTATAGTCCGTGGGGTCGCAAAGAGTCGGACACAACTGAACGACTAACGCTTTCACTTTCACACCTTTCACTTTCTTTAATTCTGATCTCAGTTTAGAAAAAGCATCATGCAGCCACTGAGAGTGAAAGGACACTCGCCTTTCGTCTCTGGTGGGCTGTGTTACACCATCTGGGCTACGTTACCTGGTTGGATTGTAAATGGGCAACATTACAGTTCATTAATTGCCTGATGCCACCTGGGGCTTCCCCAGGAGCTCGGTTGGCAGGAAAGAGTCAGACACGACTGGGTGACCAGCACTTTCACTTTCAATGTCAGCTTAAGTGGCTTCACATGACTGCTCCTGCAACTCCTACCAGGAAGCACCAACCATCCATTTTCTCAGCCAGGTGCACCCGTCACAGTCACGGGAGCCAACGCTCACACGCGGGCATGTGCGTGTGAAAACCCCTCTGCTCTAGGAGACGTGAGGATGGTGCTGGGGGACACACAGGAGGGTCTCCACCCCTAGTCCTGCCTCGTGTGTCTCTGCTCAAAGTCCCCCAATCAACACAGTCCATGAGGGGCAGGGCCCCGTACCCCACTGCTCATCAGACTTCCCTCACCAGCTCAGGCCCTCAGGAGGAGCCCCGAGACCTCCCCCCAGCCTCCCTGACTGTCTGTAAAGGTCTCCCCTCACCGCGTCCCATGAAGATCCCCCCTTCTCTGAACTCCAGCACTTGCTAGGCACACCTTCACCCAGTGATCATGACAGCAGGCGTCAGAGGTCCCGACTGGTCCTCGGCGCTTGCCAAGAAGCTGCTGCCAGAACCGCCACTTTCCCACTGGTCCCGCCTGCGAGGGGGAGGCTGGGCATGGCTGCCGCCTCCACGTGGCGGTGGACCAGCTTCAGGCCGTCTGTGCCGCACCCGGGGAATCCTGGTGGGATTAGCTAGTGCCCACGGCGGGTCTCCCCTCTTCTGTGGTTCTGCCCTGGCTCTGGGTCACCCCTAAGCACACCCAGGTGGTCCTCAACCCTCATGCCAGCATCTGCTTCTGGGGCCCAAACGGAGACCAGCAGGCCCCACCGTCCCCTTTCCCTGGAGCTCTGGGAGGTTCTCCCGCCACCCTCCTGCGCTCAGCAGAGGCTGAGGCTTTGCAGAACTGACTGGGTCTTCATCTTCCTTCTCTGCCCTGAAACCAGTGTGGTAACTCATGAGGTCAAGACCCAGGTTGCCCAGGAGAGATGGCTGCACGCCCAGAGGCCTATGGACCAGGCAGGACCGGCCTGCTGCCGACCACGCGGATTCCACCCAGAAGGAGGTTCCTGGGCTTACAAAGCATAGTTAGTGTCTGGGCTTCCTCAGCACCACGTCACCAAGCAGGTCAAGGTGAGGTTCTCCGTTGGATGGCCTGGCACCAGGCTTTGCTCACCTTCTGTCAAGTGAATGCGCTGATCCTGATTCACAGAATCCACTGTTTACATGAAGACCCACTGTCCTCTGTCTGAATGAGAGCCCCAGATGGCTCCGCGGGGCTGAGAGCCCCCACTAGGCGCCCTCCCCACCCGGAGGGGGCCCCAGGAGACAGGACCCTTCCTCTCAGGCAAAGCCACACACGAGCTGCTTGGATTTCCACAGTCACTTTTGCTGTCTCTCTGGATCATTTATAAATTTTTTGCAGTTGTGTTTGGTCACATGTGGAGAAAATTTTCAAGCATTTTGAATTCTGTAAAAGTCCAGAAGAAACGTTGCCAAATCTGTTCCCTTCTTGCATTTTAAGCCTATATACATTTAAAGGGATATTCAATCCTTTTGTTTTTGAACTGGTTACCCATACCCCCATTAAAGCATTGTCTTTTAAAAGCTGTTTGCTATTCAAGGAGTCTTGGGAGCCCATTTAAAATCCTTTTTAAATCCTTCTTCTCTGAAACAGGAAGCTGCATTTTGCCCAGAGTAAACACTCTGGCCTGAGTGCAAGCTCAGGTGTGTGAATCCCCAGGGGAAACCTCGATCAAGGCGGTCAGCGTCAGAGAGCAGCAAACGCCACAAGGAGCTGGATTTCTTCGATGACCAGAGAAGACGCTCGTTTCTCAGCGTCTCGGGAGCTCCCGGGGCGGGCGGGTCGGAAGGCTGGCCTGTGGCTTCGTGCCCGGCGGCCTGGACTGCAGCCAGCCGGACGGTATGCGGCCCCAGTGACCATCTGGACTGTCTCATGCCTCACACTTCATGTCGCCTGTCACCGGCTCTCGGGGGGCACATGCCACCCAGGCCGGAAAAAGCGCGGTGAGCTCCCCTTTCTCTCGCTGCTTCCTACCTCTTCACAGAGACCTGGACTTGAGGAAATGAATGGCCACAAGAGCAAGCACCCACCGCAAGACTTCAGATGGCAGCAGTACGTTCCTCCTCCCGCGATTCTGGAGCTGGCCACCCGGCCTCCTCCCTGCTCAGGTATGACCAGATCCTAACTGCGAACACCTGCGAAGACCCTGTTTCCAAACAGCGTCACGTTCTGAGGTCCCAGGTGGATGTGACTTTTGGAGGATGCTCTCCCGCCCCAGAGCACCCGCCTGCTGGCCCCCACGTGTGCACCGGTCCCAAGGGCAATTTACACGGACCTCGCCCCAGCTTCCCCAAGGTCTTATCTCAGCGTCAACTACAAATGCAAAATTGCAAATAAATCTCATCATATCAGCCAGATAAGACCCTGGAAAATTCGGAGGTGGGCAGACTGGCTTTCTAGTCAAGGCAGGGGGCCAAAGGGGCCGCCTGTCTCAGGCAAGTACAAAACAGAGCAGGTAAATTCCATCAAGTTTCAAGGCCTGGTATAACAGAGTAACATAATTCAACAGTATCCATGCTCTGGTGCCACGGAGACCTCAGGAAACGTCCAATCAGCTGGGAGGAACTCCAGCAAAAGGACTCCACAAATAAGCCCAGGGGCGTGCCGGGCTGAGTGGCAGTTAAATCGCTGTACTTACCCAGACATTCCCAGCCTACGGTGGTGAGTGGCAGAAGCTGGGGGCCCGCGGGCTGGGCACAGTGGGCAGCGGCTGGCCCTGAGCGGCACAGTAGGCGAAGAAGAGGGCGGAGAGTCGATCCGGCCCTTCTCTCATATCCTGCTGTCTCCATGTCCAATTCCTCTTCCATCAGCTTGGCTAGCTGTGCAGTTGGTTTTTTAGACCAACGACAGGACCTAGAGACAGAGGCGACCCAAGGCAGCAACTGTCAGCAGAACAGGAGTCAGCTCTGGAGTGGCCGCCGTCACGTGGACACGTGATGAAGGAGCAGGATGGACCAGCCAGCTGGTGATCGGGCCTCCCAGGAAGGCAGCGTGGGCCGTCCCCTGCCCCACACCCGCCCTACAGGCTGGCCTGCAGAGTCTTCGTCCTGGGAATTCCAGCAGAGCAGAGAGCCTCTGCAGAGGCCGTCGAAGCTGAAGCGTGCCTCTGCCCTTCCCAGAGACCCCCAGGCTCTGCTCTATTTGGAAGCACCACTCTTCCTTGTAAAAGACAAAACCAAGAGTTTCATGGCTGCACAAACGCGTCACTGACTCTTGACCAGGCCCAGGACTTGAGGTCCTTCCAGATCCGGCTCCAGCCCACAGCAGCCGGTGTTACCAGCGGGAAGATGCCGCCCCAGACCTCCGGGATGTCCTCCGCTCTCCCTCCCAGACGCCATGCCCCGGTCCCTGTGCTGCTTGGTAGCTGAGCTCCACCGCTGGGGCTGGTATCCGCGCAGTTCTCTCACCATCGGCAGGGATGGAATCGACTCAGGCTCCTCGGGCTAACATCACACGTGTGACGGGGCTGAGGCCCTGCTGGGCTTCTGCGAGAGACTCCATCTTCTCTTCTTTCCAGCTCTTGGAGGCCCCACATCCGGGGCTCAGGACGCTTCCTCATCTTCAGAGCCGGCTGTGTCCCGTCTCTCTGACCTTCTGTGGTCACATCTCCCCCGACTCTCTTCTCCTGCCACCGAGCCCACTTCTAAGGACACTTCTGGTGACCCTGGGTCCCCCTAGATAAGCCAAGATCGTCCCCCTACCTCAGGGCCAGCCAGTTAGCAGCCTTAATTCCACTGGCAACCTGAGCTCCCCTGTGCTGTGGGCGGCAGGCTGTGCCGTTTCCAGGATCACAGTGAGGCAGCTGGTGTCAGGGAGGAGGGGAATGTTTCGTTGCACATGGAGGCACCACGTCTCTGTCATGAGCATCTGCCCTTTGCTTCTATCACGGCCTCACTGCAGGCTGGTCCGCACCATTGCTTGCTCATGGATGTACGCTCCACTTACTTGCTTTTTGAGGGCAAGGACCATGCTTTGAACACATCCTGTATCTGAGGTGACATCTAGATGTTGGCATGAAGGCTTCTCTGATGATTGTGAAGTCTGCCCTTTCTGCAATTGTCTTGTAACCAGAGAGTCCCTTCATAAGACAGATCATATGATGATTACAAAGCCATCATTAAGGCTATAAAGTCACAAATATCTTAAGTTAGCAACACCTATCAAAGATTCCGAGGAATGCTACTGTTTTATACAATCTCTAAAAATGAAGCCAATGGATTTCAAGGCTAACAAGTTCAGACTCACTTTATCAAATCAGCTTAACTGTAGCAACAGATCCATGATAGAGGAATCTTTTCACACTTTTCCTACAAATCTTGGTTTAAAAAAGGTATAAAGCTTAAGATTTGGTAGTGTGGGGTAGTTACGGAGACTTTTTTTCTATTATTCTCTATACTTTTGTGTTTATTTAAATTATTTTATAGTTTAAAAAATATATATTTCAGGAGTGCTTAGAAGTAATACAATTAGCTTTGAGTTTAACAACTGAGAAGTCCCCCAAAAAACACACACAATGATCAATGTCAGGAAACACCCATAGTAAAGCAGCTGGAGTTTGGGAAAGAACTCTTTGAGGATCCGAAATAAATGGACAGGAGGCACACCACAGATGGATCTCTCTGCGAAGAAACTGCCAGGCCAGCCTCAACTTCTCCCAAAGTCAGAAGTGACTCAGGAGACAGGTGACGATGCCTGTGATGCCTTAGAGACACAGGAGGAGGCTGAGAACGTCACGTCAGTTGAATTCTCACATAAAAAGTCAACAGCAAGAGCACAGAACATGAAGGAACTCCGTTCCCATGACCCTGAACTAAGGAAGTCACTGAAGGGTGGACTTTGGCCGAAAGCTAGCAGTGAGCACCGAATCCGTCAAACTGCAGGAGCAGGAGTTTAAACACGGGTCAAAAACAGTAAATTTCATGAATCTTGTCCGTGGAAACAATGCCACAAATGGCGTGAGAAGGAAAAAGAAGAAAGTGCAAATAAAGCATAAATTTGCTAGTTTCATCCACATCTTTTACTCTGGACAAACTGTGATGCCACTTGGAGCTAATGAATCGGTAATAAAGGTATATTTAAAGATATAAGATAACATAAGAATAAAATAAAATTGCATGATGGGGGAATAAAGAGGTGAGAAGGGAAAATATATTAATCATAATAATGTTAATAGAAGGAAGACAAAGGATATTGTCTAAAGAAATAGAAACTTATAAAGTTGATCATTAGAACAAAAATTTAACCCAAGTTATCAGAAGAAATAGTGAAAAAGGAAATAAAATAAACTATATTATGAAACATTTAAATGAAGATAAAAGGTATATTGTCATCCTGCTTATTTAACTGATATGCAGAGTACATCATGAGAAATGCTGGGCTGGAGAAAGCGCAAGCTGGAATCAAGATTGCTCGGAGAAATATCAATCACCTCCGATATGCAGATGATACCACCCTTATGGCAGAAAGTGAAGAGGAACTAAAAAGCCTCTTGATCAAAGTGAAAGAGGAAAGTGAAAAAGTTGGCTTAAAGCTCAACATTCAGAAAATGAAGATCATGGCATCTGGTCCCATCACTTCCTGGGAAACAGATGGGGAAACAGTGGAAACAGTGTCAGACTTTATTTTGGGGCTCCAAAATAACTGCAGATGGTGACTGCAGCCATGAAATTAAAAGACGCTTACTCCTTGGAAGAAAAGTTATGACCAACCTAGATAGTATATTCAAAAGCAGATATATTACTTTGCCAACAAAGGTCCGTCTAATNGTAGAAACCGTGTCAGACTTTATTTTTGGGGGCTCCAAAATCACTGCAGATGGTGACTGCAGCCATGAAATTAAAAGACGCTTACTCTTTGGAAGAAGTTATGACCAACCTAGATAGTATATTCAAAAGCAGATATATTACTTTGCCAACAAAGGTCCGTCTAATCAAGGCTATGGTTTTTCCAGTGATCATGTATGGATGTGAGAGTTGGACTGTGAAGAAAGCTGAGTGCCGAAGAATTGATGCTTTTGAACTGTGGTGTTGGAGAAGACTCTTGAGAGTCCCTTGGACTGCAAGGAGTTCCAACCAGTCCATTCTAAAGGAGATCAGTCCTGGGTGTTCATTGGAAGGACTGATGCTGAAGCTGAAACTCCAGTACTTTGGCCACCTCATGGGAAGAGTTGACTCACTGGAAAAGACTCTGATGCTGGGAGAGATTGAGGGCAGGAGGAGAAGGGGACAGCCTAGGATGAGATGGCTGGATGGCATCACGGACTCGATGGACATGAGTCTGAGCGAACTCTGGGAGATGGTGATGAACAGGGAGGACGGGTGTGCTGCAATTCATGGGGTCGCAAAGAGTCGGACACAACTGTGTGACTGAACTGAACTGAACTGAACTGAAGGCTGATTTTAGAGCAAAAGTATTAAGTCAAGCAAAGACGGTAAATGCAGTAAATTCTATAAACCAAATAATATACCTACATTCATAAATCAAATTAATAATTGCTGTAAGAAGAAATATACAGAAGTCCATTATTCTCAGAAACCTTTATTTCACATGTCTCAGCCCAGAACAGATCAAGTGATCAGAAGAGATCCAGTTAGTACAGTGAGGCACACCACCGCGGCGGTGGGACGTACCACGCAGGTAACCTGCCGGGTTCTGGTCAGATGGTCCTCCTCGACTCGCTTGTCACCTGGATGGAGGAAGCCCCTGGCACAACCTTCCTGAAAGGAAGGATGGAGGCCAGCCCCTCTCCCCAGCTGCACTGCAGTACAGCCAGACCCATGCAGGTGACACTGGGCTGTCCACACAGAACCCCGGGTGCGTGGATGAGGATCCCAGCTGCACATGGCCAGAAGGGAGGGTAATGAGGTTCCCACTGAGCAGCTTCCTCCTTTCCCTGGGTTTCCTTCCTTGAGAACGACCTCAGGTCCCACCTCCTCTTTCCCTACAAGACCTGTGACAATTCCTCCCCAAATCCACTTTGCAGAGCCCACTCAGAGCCTCGCAGTGACACCCCCCTTCCCCAGGATGGTTCTCATCTCCCAGGGCGGCAGCTGCAGATTGCATCCCCAGATCGCACCCCCAGACACACACGCCCAGGTCTATCTTTCTTAGGAGACCTTTCCCCGAGCAGGGTCTAAACTGGGCTTTTTCCAAAAGGTTTTTATAGAAATCCTATACCTAGTACCCATTGCAACTCTGAGTCTACAGTTCTACAGAAGCTACAAAAATGAACCGAACTTTACCTCCACTTGAGATGGGAAAGCCAGGTCCCTGGAAGAACGGGTGTCCCGTTCAGCCCTCAAAGCCGATGGGCAGTCACCCTGTCCTCAGCCCTTCCATAGACTTAGGGCCCGACCTTCTCACCACGAAAGAGCACCTCCCAGTGAGCCCTGCCTTTCTGATTAAATTGGCTCCTTCATCTTTATTTTCTCACCGATAAACCGAAGCTATACTTTATCCTGGAAAATTCAAGGGGCTTCTCTGAGGACACAGGCTGTGAATGTGTACACACTGTGTGTTTCTTAGAGGAAAGAGCTCTAATCAGTTCAAGGTGTCACTCTAACAAGATCGAGTTTTGACCCCGATACATGTCAGTGACTACTGCCATGCATTTCAAAGCAAAATGTAGCCCGATATTGTCTGGGTAAACCAGGCATGTAAGTTAACTCAGCCGTAAAACCTTCTTAAAAATTTTAAGAGAGACGGGCCTTGGCAAGTCACTAAACTGCAGAACAGTGTAAGTGCTTCAGGCTGTGGGCGCTGCCCGCTGCCGGCCGGGAGCTTACGGCGGCAGCGCCCGCAGCCTGGCACTGCCGGCGCCTGCGCGGATGCAGACGCGCCCGCATGTGTCCCTAAGGTCGCTGAGGCCAACCCCGCTCTCACGAAGGAGAGGACACGGAGAGGACCATGAGGTGGGCGCCCAGCCCCTCCCGCCTCTGGCTCCTGGGCTCGGCCAGTGTAGAGGAGGCGGCAAACGGAAGCGGACGGACGACCGTCCTTCCTTTTTCTGTCCAACGCGGCCAACTTCCCGGCCAAGGCCACGACGGCGTTTTAACCCACGCGTGGCAGCTGGTGGACTGCATGGCACTAATGTCATGCCCAGAAATCTGAAATTGCGTTTCATTATGCTTCGGTTTTTAATACAGAATCACATTTGAAATATATTTTCCTGGTAGGGAATGAGATTGGCAAAAAGGTAAACAACTGGCAGACTATTCATAGCAATGAGTTTGTGCAGCGGATTTTCATTCCAAAACGTCAGAAATTAGAGACTGTTCACCAGATGTTGTTAAATTTTTTTTTTTACTAATTAACTACTAAATTGCTAAAAGGTACACTCTGGTAAGTCCTCTTTCAGCTGAAAATGTCTGTGTATTGTTAGCTGTTTATTGAATAGAGTAATTATACCGCTTTTGCTGTTAAATGAGATGACATTTTTGAATGAAGGCTTTTGCTCAAGAGAACTGAATGTGCCCTTCTGGCAGTAACTTACCTGTGACATTGAAACAAACAAACAGAAAGCTTGGTCACTTGTGTTCTTTTTCCCATTTCTCGTCCCCAGATTCTCTGGGTGTGATTCATGTCAGAACATAGCTGTACATGCGGACCTTCTCACTTATCATGGAGATGTTCAGGGTGTATCAGTAGTGAGCTGGTGGCTGCTGGAGCTGGGGTCTATTCAGCCATGAAACAGCTGCTTTGCAAATGCTGGGGCAGCTGCTTGGGGATGGCAAAAAAGGGAAAGATGATTCTGAAATAGACAATACACCCACCATTCTTCACAGCATTGCCGGGCTGAAATGCTTTGTACAATAGGCTTCCTAGGAGGACGGCACAGCAGCAGAGGGAAGCTAGTCTCCGGGTGGAATTGTCAGTTTGCTGCAGGCCTCGTTCTCCACACAGAGCGTTCTAGTTTAAGAATCTCTCAACATATCTGTTATGTCACTAGCCCTCCACAAAGCAGCTATAATTAGGCCACAGGAAGAGGGTCATGGCGGGTGGCCCCTGTGCTCTGACACACTCTTTTCTTCTCTGTTCCCATTCCCACTGCGCAACAGAGCTTGACAGAAACTTGGCTCCATTGTCCCCCGAACTCCTTCTTCCTTTAAAGACACAGCTCTGATTCCTGTGGAAGACACGAGTTGAATGCAGCCCTGTCTCACAAGAAATCTGTGCAGTGGTTTTCATTCCAAAATTCAACGCAGATTTTTTCTTTTAGGTTTCCCTGTCAAAAAGTAGATTTAGATGTCAGAATAAGTCAAATACAATCCCATGCAAAGGCCTAACACCAGCTGCGTCTACACAGCAAAGCGCCAGTTGACAAATCAACTCCTTTAATCCAAGCCTGAGTCTGGAGGTGTTTGCTCTTCTTGAGCACCCAGAATGGCTCTCAGGAAAGCCCCCAGGTGGCCAGCTTCTCAGCGTGCTGTTTGCTTTGCTTACTTAAAGCCTATTCCTGTACAGTCAAGGCTTAACCGTGAGGCTGAGAGATCTGGTCCCTGCCAGTCTGCTCCTCAGCACAGCTGCTGGGATGGCCTGAAATAAACAGGAAGACCCCAGCCCTGCAGTCCCAGAACAGGCCCCTGATCTGCATGATCTCTGCTAGCTATGCAAACAGGCCTGGAAACACAGAAGGAATTGACAAAGGCTCCAAGTTCATCACAGTACAAGCAAAACCATTGGGCATTTGCAGTGGAAAATGGGTAGATCGAACGACTCAGAGTAGGAGGTTACGTTCAGTCTGGAAAGACACGTGGGTGGCCGGTGGTGGGTGGACACACAGCACGGTTGAGTTAGCCAGGCAGGTGAGGGTGACTGCCGCGCTCCGGCAGGCTGGAGCAGGACCTCTGGGAGTAGAGGGGGTGACCTTACCTTGGCCTGAGTCAGGCAAGAGGGTCCCTGGGCACACTGAGGAGTGTGACTTTTGTCCAAGTGGCAGAGGTGTCTGGCTAGTCTGTGTTTTAGAATGATCACCCTATGACGTCATGGAGGTGGGTTGGAGGGCCAGTAAAGAGAGACCGATGGGAGGAGAAGTTCTGAAAATTTCAGGCCAAGCCTCCTTGTTCGGCGGGTGAGGATGGTGATGAAGGTGGTTCAGATTGCCACCTCCATGGAGGGGCTCATCCAAGACGCGAGGTAGAAGGAGTTTGATCTGAGACCGGATGGTCTTAGGCGCTTGTGAAACACGGCATCCGAGGGGCTTTCCTAGTGGTCCAGTGGCTGGGATGCTGCACACTCACTGCCAAATGGGCAGGTCCAGTCCCTGGTGGGAGCCAAGATCCTGCAAGCTCCTCGCTGCTGCCTGAAAACCAGCAACAACCAAAAACATCGTAGCTGAATTTCCAGCAGATGGGCACAGAATTCAGGAAGGATCACCAGAGCAAGTATGTGTACTACGTATGTATACAATATGTCTAAAATAAGGGCTTCCCTGGCAGCTCAACTGGTAAAGAATCTGCCTGCAATGTGGGTGACCCTGGTTTGATTTCTGGGTCGGGAAGATCCCCTGGAGAAGGGATAGGCTACCCACTCCAATATTCTTGGGCTTCTCTTGAGGCTCAGCTGGTAAAGAATCCGCCTGCAATACTAGAGACCGAGGTTCCATCCCTGGGTGGGGAAGATCCCCTGGAGGAGGGAACAGTTACCCACTCCAAACTATATAAATATGTATTTTATATAGAATTATTCTGCTTCTCTAAAAGTAATACAGGCTTATTTTAGAAAGTTTAGGACAATCAGCAAAGTGTGGAACATAAGCTCTGCAGTGAGGCTGGACGTACGGATTCAGCATTAAATGTCCTGAACGATCATTGCCCTCTTGTTCACATGTGAAGCATACATTTTCAAAATTCATCATACGATAAAATGCATTTAAAAGCAAAACTTAATTGTATACAGGACGTAGTTTGACTTTCATGCGCTGAGAACAACCTTTAGAAACTGAGTCGCTACGAGAAGGAAGAGATCTGCATTAACTACACAGAATCTAAATAACATTCACATCAACCAAACTGAGGCTTTGGGTGTGTGGGAATGTCTGGGTGTGTGGGAATGTCCTTGCCACTCACCTGGCCCAGGAGGCCCTTTGGACACGGTACCAAAACCTCATAGCCTCGAGCTCATCTACAGTTGACACAACTCCTGTAAACACCCTGCTGTTGTCTGTGGATGGGATTCTGAGGTCTCAGGTAGTAATCACCCTCCACACAAGCAAATCCAGGCTCCCAAATCCAAGAACTTGGTCCTGTCTTTGGGCGTCTCTACAGCTAATATGCACAACGAGGTGGGTCCTGGCTGAGGCGAGAGGGAAAGCCAGCCCCCATCATGTCCACAGGCACGTCTCACCCCTGTGGAACCTACACACTCCAGCTCTTTGCAGGCAGCCCGATTTGTCCAGGGGTGTATTCCACGAAGTGCACAGTCTGGAGTGGACAGCTAGATGCCTTCTCACACATCACCTCCAAGGTCTAGACGGAGGCATTTGCACCCAAATGCCTTCCTTCCCTGTTCATGAGGGCTGGTGGGAGGTGCTGGGGAGAAGCCACACTTGGGGGGCCCCGGGGGACATGGGTAAGACACTGTGAGTCCGTTCCATGGAGTGGTGTGCAGATGCAAGCTGGGGCTTAGGAGGCTGAGAAGCGGGAAGATGCCCCAGTGGGGCTGTGTCTTGGCAGCAGCCATGGAACAGGGCCCTTGAGGACCCTCTTGGGTTTAACAGCCCCCGCCCCAGGGCCCCTGTCTCGAACTCAAGAGCCTTGCTCCAGGCCTCCCTGGAGCCTCAGATGCACAACTTAGGAGTTAATAATGAAGAAAACGAGAATGCCTGGCGGACGAGAGAACAGAGGACAAGTTAAACAACAGTCCAGGACCTTGGCTCCCCGATGAAGGGCACAGGAGACGCTGTCTGACATGCATCCCTAAGTGGTTTTATGAAAACCAGATTCGCCTTGATGGAAGCAAGCACACAGACCTCTGACAGGCTAGGACCAGAAGGTTGAGGATGCGGCTTCAAAACTCCACCCTGTCACCCCACCACCCACCAGTCCGGAGGGTGTCCACAAGCCGATCACGCTTCCCGAAGCCCTCCCGCTCCTCCTGTTGTAGAATGCCTTCCCGGACAACCACCACCACATTCCGGTCTTCCAAGCCTGAGCTGCCCGTTCTCCTTGCTGGGAGCCTTCAGTCAACCGGGCTTCCCTTCCGCACAACCCCAAGTCGGTAGATTGGCTTTGCTGGGCAGGGGACCCAGTTGAGTTCAGAAACAAGAGGTCAGGGAGGAAGACAAGTGGTCTAGTTGTCAAGAGGGCATCCAAGGTGTCAGTTCTGACAGAGTGGATGCTGGAGACAGGGTGAGTGAGGTGCATATGGAAGGAGAGGTTCCAGGGCAGTTCTCTGAAATGCAAGCAGGCAGGATCTAGAGAAAGAAAAAGCCTGCAGAGAAGGGCCAGCCCCCTTCATGGAAGGGTCTGTGGGGGAGGCACACAGGGAGAGCCAGGCTTCAGATGAAGGAGGGAAGATGCTGAAACAAGAGTTCCGGATGTAAAGGAGTTCACTAAAAATTAAACGAGGGAGTCATAAGAACGGCCCCACTACTATTTAGATAAGGAATCAATTAATAAAACAAAAGGCCAGCGACCCATGTGAAAGCTGCCAAGCACTTCCCGTCGGGCAAGCCTGAGGCTGTACCACCCTCCTCCCTTCATCCGGGAGCTGGGTGCTGACATGGAGGCAAATGCTTCACTAGGTCACTCTTTGCAAATCACAATTTTAAATCAAGAACTTAGCTTGACTGCCCGACATCTTGTCAAATGAATTCTAATTGATGGCAGTATTTAATGCCAGAACTTCAAACATAAGGGTAGCATTATGGGAATTGACCCACTTTCCCAGGGTTAAATCTCCTCCCACATAAAAGCATGTTCTCCATCAGCGAAGCTTCGTAAGCTGGTGACACATTTAAACACTGCTAGAGTTCTGACGTGAGGTGAAAAATTGACTTATGAGTACAGTACTTTCCCACTAAAAACCCTCCTAGACACTTTCTAACTTGGTGCATCAGGAAAACCAAGGAAATAGGCATCTGGCTTTGATGCTGTCATTAAATAAGTCCTAGGAAGGAACATATTACTTTTGAAATTATTAGACCTTAGTGGCACTTAATGTCTCCTTGCGCTTATTTCCCTTGCCATATTCTAGCATTTCTCTTTAAAAATAACTGCTTTCCCTTTGTTACAGAACACTCAGCTGATGGCAGTGCCTGGAAGCCGGTTTTTCGCCTTTGTCATGAAATTATTGGCATCATATCATCCCACAGAGACCAGTCCCTGCGGAAGCAGGCGGGGTGCCGGAAGTGCCGGTGCCGGAAGTGCCGGGGCCGGAAGTGCCGCGTGGCGGAGGACGCCTGCCTCCCTGCTGAGAGCGGGGCCCTGGTCCCCAGCGGAGGCGGGCGCTGGAGCCTGCGGGAGGGCCTTCGGGTCTGCGCTTGTCCCGGGTACCTCAGGTTTAAGTTCCCGTGGACTGCCCCCAGGAATCGAGGGACGAAGCCAGGACCTGACCTGCTAGAAGACTCGCTGAGAGACTAGAAAACAGCTGGAGGCGGGGCCTCGCTTCCGGCCAGGAGGGCGGGGGACACAGAAGAGGAGGCCCGCTGCTCCCCTCTCGCCTTAGTGCTGGCACCCAGGGACTCACTTTCTATTTCCCAAATTGCCCACGCATTCTTTCCATCAGGTTGCTTTAGCTTGATGTGGAATACCTTTACTGAAGTCAAACCCGTGTCAAAATATCAAGGGCAATTTCAGTTTAGAAAATGACCTTTGTTGCCCGCAAAAACCACAGTTGATGTGTTAATATCTGTGTATCTACAGTCACTCCAGAGGACTTGCTTTCACAACAGTTGCACAATAACTTGCCTCTCTGCTTCATCACCAGCACCCTGTTCTTGGGGAATCGGGGACGCACTGAGCCGGGCCTCGTGTGGAACTGAAGCTGCCCATCTTCTCGCTTGGCAGTCATACCCTAAAAGGTGACCCTTCAGAATCACCAGGATCACTGAGAATGATGTGCAAGTTTCTAAAATTCAAATCCACATACCCCAAGCAATGGCTACAAATGGGCTTTATTTTGATTTTCCAATACTTGAAAACAACCCCATATAGAAGACGTAAAGTACTCATTTNTCACCAGGATAACTGAGAATGATGTGCAAGTTTCTAAAATTCAAATCCACATACCCCAAGCAATGGCTACAAATGGGCTTTATTTTGATTTTCCAATACTTGAAAACAACCCCATATAGAAGACGTAAAGTACTCATTTCAAGGAATGGCCGCTCACCAGAATATGTGTCCAGCTTCCCAAACAGCAACACCGGGGAGGCCAACGTTCACTCCAAACTCAAAATCTTTGTGTTATATTTTTAAAGCGATTTCCTTAATTTGTATTATAACCAAATAATGTTTTATTAATGGAGAGTTGTTTCTGACAGCCCACAAACCACTTATAGAAGATGCCAGCCGTTGAAATAGTAAAGTTAATATTTTCTCTCAAGTACTTGAAGAAATTAAAGTAGATGTTGTGATTTGCAATTTTAATTAGATTCAATTGAAGCATACCCATAGCCTTCAGACCTAGCATCCTGAGGACAGCTGCAAGCCAAGAGCAAGCGGCCCTGCACGCAGCTCGCAGAGGCAGGACTCTAGACCGGCCGCTCTGCCTCTCGCTCACCCCAAACCCTGGCGGGCACTCCTGCCTGGGCACCTGTGCTGGTCCTTCCGCACAGACAGCTCCAGCCTGGCACCCACGGCCAGGCCTCTGCGTCTTCCCTCAGCGTCCTCACTGCGTGTGGGCCCCTCCCCAGCCCCTGGCCCCAGGCCTCCTCCTTGTCTTCTTCTTTGGTGAGAAGATTCAGGTCCTGTTCTCTCNTCCGCACAGACAGCTCCAGCCTGGCACCCACGGCCAGGCCTCTGCGTCTTCCCTCAGCGTCCTCACTGCGTGTGGGCCCCTCCCCAGCCCCTGGCCCCAGGCCTCCTCCTTGTCTTCTTCTTTGGTGAGAAGATTCAGGTCCTGTTCTCTCAGCAAACGTCTCGTATGCATCACGGAGCTGTCACCGTCTGCACACGAGGCCCCCAGACCTCACCCGTCTTGCAGCTGGACGCCTGCGCCCTGGTCCGCACCCCGCCGCGCCTCTCCCCACATCTGTCGACACCTGCTTTGCCTGTCTGGGAGTCCTGTGTTGGGTGCACAAACCTTTGGAGACATCACGGCCTCTTGTTGGACTGACCCTTTGTCACACAGTAACGTTTTTGTCTCTGCTCACCGTGTTGGCTTGAGGTCCTTGGCACGTGCTTCTTCAGGGTCCCCGTCGCCTCTGACGCCTTCACACTCCTCACGTGTTTTGTTGTCCGTGTTGCTTGCTGGAGTGTAAGCCCTGCGCCCACAGGGAGTTCCGTTTTGATCCTGCTGCGTCTCCAGCACCGGAAGAGAGCCCAGAACTCAGCAGACAGCAGGGAGCGTTCTCAAGTGAGAGGATAGAAGGGGCCGCCCGAGCTCCCCTGCTTCAGGTAGAGGCGCCGAGGGCCTTCGGGGCGCGTGGGGTGTCTGACACCGAGGCCGTCAGGTGGCCTCTGAGCCTCACAGCTGCGCCAAGATCATAGAGCAGGGGACACTCCTTAGTGCTCACACCCCACTTTGCCCACTTGTTGAATCAGGTGAACATTAGAGAAAGCTCCCTGACATCAGCAGATGTTGCCAACCGTACCCCCCCCCGCCGCCCCAATAACTCCAGGGCCAGCCCGCCAGAGCCAGAGCTCAGGGCCGGGAGCAGGCCCAGCGGCAGTCTGCAGCCGCGTCTCTCTGGCACGTTCCACACCGTGTTTCTCTCTCCTCACTTCTGCTGCTTCTCCTGGCATTTTCCGTGGTGCATGTTCACTAAGGAATGATGACGGCGGTTAGGATCAGGACGGGAGAGCTGAGGCCTGTGTGGTGACCAGGAGCCCCGAGCAACAGGACAGACCCCCCGGATGGGTGCCCTGGCCCAGACAGCTCCCGCTGGCAACACGGGGCAGCCCGTGCTCTGCAGGCCCAGCCATGAAACTGCAGTGCTGTGCCGGCATGCAGAGTAGCGGAGATTGGCGTGGCTTCCTCCGCCGCCCGTGGTTCAGCCACCGCCCAAGCTCCTGCCTGGCACCCATTGAATGGGCTCCCCACCTTCATCTGGAGATCAAGAATGCCAAGAGCTTCCTTCTGGGGTCCCCAGAGGCATCCACGGGACGGGTACTGCCCTGCCAAAGGCAGTCCTGCCGACAGCAAGCCAGGAGCGCCCAGTGTCCACGAGCAACACGGGGCCCGGCCCTGCCTCTTCTCCAGATGATCACAGCCAGCAGCACAGGAGCGGTGGCCAGGGTCAGGGTCAGGGTCAGGGTCAGGACGGGGCTGAGGGGGCCTTCCCACTTGTCACTGTTTCTACCCTCAAGAAGAGCCGAGGTTTCATTGTTCACTTATTTTAAAATCGAGTAGTTTATAAACAGAGTAACACTGATTCACCGCAAATGTGGGGTGTGTTCCAAACGACTCCATGCTTCCAAGTCCCTGGAGGCACTCGCTCCTTGCTCCCGCAGGTGAGACAGCAGCTGGCCAGCCAGCGCCGCCTCCTCTGAGAGTCCACACAGCAGCACAAAGCTAACCCAGGTGCCCGGGCCGCCAGAGCGAAGACAGAAGCATGCGTTCCGGAAGGGACAAGACGCCGCGGCTCAGAACACACGGCTCAGACACCTGCCTCACGGAGGAGCTGCTGCGGTCACCTCCCGGCCGGCCACCTGGCTTCCCTTGTCTCGTTTATTATTACTAACCATTTCAAAAACACTTTGGAGATTTTCAAGAAAGGGGTAGATTGTGATCTCTGCGTCGAGTGTGGTCCAGCAGAGAGGCCCACTGGCTTTTTAAAGGTCCCAGAGTGACATGGTTCGTCTTAACTGATATTTTCCTTTTAAAAACAATGGTCCTTTTGGGGAGCGCCCAGAAAGGATATTAAGGATTATGTTTGAATAAAAACACTGGGACTTGCTTTCCTGTGTCCCCTCTTTTTCAGGGAAGAAATCTGCTTGGAATGTGGAAAAGAAATGAGTTTGAGCATGCTAAATCCAGATCCCCCTCCCTGACCAGCCCTCGTCACAGGTCAGCACAAGAGCAGAAATCCCGGGATGCTCACCTCCCTCCGGGAGCAGGACCCTGCGTGAGACAGGTGGGTGGTCTGCAGCTCGGGTCCTCCCGTGAAAACAAGGGCACACACACGTGCTCAAGAGAGCTCCCTGAGTGGCCTTCCAGGGACCCCTGGCCCCCAGTTCTTCTGGCTGTAGCTGAAGAGCCTCTGACTGTTCAGACTCTCCCTGTGGGTGTGCGTCCCCAGTCACGCAGCTGTGTCTGACTCTTTATGACCCCAGAACTGTAGCCCGCCAGGCTCCTCTGTCTGTGGGACTCTCCAGGCAGGAACACTGGAGTGGGCTGCCATGCCCTCCTGCAGGGCACCTTCCTGACCCGGGGATGGGACCCGTATCTGTTACACCTCCCGCCTTCGGGAGGTGGGTTCTCTGCCACTGGTGCCACCTGGGAAGCCCTCAGACTCACCCTGAGGGACCCCAGGTGCCCGGCTTTGCTGTGCTCTCCTAACGTGATGCTTACGGGACTGGCCTGATCCACCCCTGTCTGAGAATAACCTCCCCGCTTCCTACTTGACTCTCTTCAAACCCTAAACTGTGGTGGCCTCTCCTCACCATCCTCCAAAATGATCGTGAACCGGTGGATTTCAGGATGGCCAAGCCCCAGCTCGGTGACCCACATGACTCTTTGGTTCAGCCCAAACTTACCTGAGAGCAGTTGCGAAGTGCTCACTCAGTGTGACAGCCTGGGCCACAGGTAACCGCGATCGTGGCAGGAAAAAAGCAGGTAGTTATGAGGAGTGCTGCCTTCCAACACTGCC
>SJYV01002217.1:318891-346372 GCA_006410875.1 Neotragus pygmaeus | reverse complement strand
CGCTGCACCACCTCCTCCACCCCAGGCACCTTCCCCATCTGGCACCCTCTCTCCAGTTGCTGTGGGGGTGGGGGGAGCACTCCACCAGCAGAACCTGTGCTCATCGCAGTCAGGGGTCTCCTCTTGTTCAGCCACCACCAGGTTTGGGTGTCAAGCGCTCGTGATGTAGCCTGTTTAGTGAACCAAACAACGAAGGAGTCAGTGGTGCGGTGAGCTGTCCGGGATTGTGCTGGTCACCCCGCTGGACCCCCTGTGTCCAGGGCCTGGGCCTACGGCCACCCCCACCTCAGCTCCACGTCCCGGGCACCAGGCGGGCCTCCCACTCCTGCTCTCCTGTCTCTGGTCCCAGAGGCAAACAAAGGATGAGTGGAGACAAACACGGAGGCGATTTCAACAGTAGAGGAAAGAGCTGAGTGCCTGAGAAACGGCCCCAGGATGACTCGAGGAGAGCGAGTACCCTCGAGACACTGCAGCAGTAGGACCGGCATCTTGGTGAGAAGCTGGGGGAGCCCCCGGCAGCGGGGCTGCAACAAACGCCCCGGGCAGGGCTGCTGCAGCCAGCCACGCACACTCCCCCAGTCCTGAGGCTAGAACCGGGACCCGCGTCCTGCTTCCTTCCGAGGCCTCCTCTCTCCTGGACTTGCTGGAGGCCACGTCTCACAGTGTGCATCTGTATACGGACAGCAGTCCTTGGGGATTAGGGCCCCACCAGTGACCTCCTCTAACCTAAATTACCTCCTGAAAGGTCCATCTCCAAATACCACCACACTGGGGTGAGGCTTCAACATGAGTTTGTGGGGAACATGATTCTGTCCATAACAGGAAGAAGACTCGTTTAGATTAACAAGCATTTATAATGATTTCCAAAATGATATGAGCTCCCTGATATTCTTCATTGCTATTACAGATGTCTTATTTATTTTATATATTAAGGACATTCAGTTCAGTTCAGCTTAGTCATGTCCGACTCTTTGCAACCCCATGGACTGCAGCATGCCAGGCCTCCCTGTCCATCACCAACTCCTGGAGTTTACTCAAACTCACGTCCATTGAGTCAGTGATGCCATCCAGCCATCTCATCCTCTGTCGTCCCCTTCTCCTCCTGCCTTCGATCTTTCCCAGCATCAAGGTGCTCTCCAATGAGTCAGCTCTCCGCATCAGGTGGCCAAAGTATTAAAGTTTCAGCTTCAGCATCAGTCCTTCCAATGAATATTCAGGACTCATTTCCTTTAGGGTGGACTCGTTGGATCTCCTTGCAGTCCAAGGGATGCTTAAGAGTCTTCTCCAACACCACAGTTCAAAAGCATCAGTCCTTCAGTGCTCAGCTTTCTTTATAGTCCAACTCTCACATCTGTACATGACTACTGGAAAAATTAGGACGTATGGTCATTTTAAAGGGCAGGAAAACCTGTTACTTGAAGAGCACAATCTATAGATTAGCTTTAGAACATAGGATCCCTCGGCTTCCAAATGACACTTACACACCTCTCTGAGCCAGTTTCTGTCAGTTGGATAAACGTGTCTAGCGGCTTCTCCTTAAGCGCTTGAACTATCATCACTGCCTCTCAATTCTTCTTGGAAATATTGGGAAGTGCTGAGGACTCCATGGTCCCTACAGAAGTGCCAGCTGAAAGCTGAGGGTTTGAAGGTCGGAGCTTGCACACCTCGGGTGGGATGACATGAGTGATGGAACCAGGGTGCTGACCCCAGGGGCCCCTGCACCTCCTCTACTCCTCCCGCGAAGCGTACACAGGCCACTTCTGACCTCGTGGAAGCCCCTCCTGCCCGTCTCCAAGACCTCCGTGTACCGCACTCCACTGGACTGACTGCTGGGGCAGAATCAACACAGCCAAGCACGCCTCTGCTTGAAGCTCCATCACCCTCCAGCCCGGTGGGCCCTCCTGCACCTCTCCTGGCGCCTCCGTTTCCCCAGCTGCTCCGTGCTCACGATTGTCCTCAGGACCCTTGCTCTCAAGATCACATCTGTGTCTCTAGCTCCGCCCTTGCCTGGCCACTTCGGCTTAGCCTTCATCCACGCAACACCTTCAAGCAGGATTCCTGATGGTCTCTTCCAGGCATCTCGATCGCCACCCTCGACACCAAACTCACTCTTAATGACGATAATAATACCCACTGATACATATGTGCCTGTTAGAGGCAAATCCTGTTCTCAACAGGAAACCTGCTCATTTTTAGGGTCTTACATGCTCTGCTCTGGGCTTCCTCTGTGCCCTAGTTTCTTAGGAAAGTTTCTTCTGTAGATGGAAGGAGCACGATCACAGGACAAGGTCCCAACTATGCTCCCATTGCAGACCTCCCACCTGTCGGACCACGGATGCTGCAAGTCTGCACCTGAGCAACTTTGCCCCACCCCCACGAGAGCCGTGCTTCTTTCTCCATGAGAGGATCAGCTGATGGAGATAATTCCCACAACTTCACACCCAGGAAAGAGAGCCCACAGGAGATGCTGCCTATCAAAACTGCAGCGGGGAAACTTCAAACACAACCTCAAGAACAGGCTTTGGCCGCAGATGCAGGGAGTCTGTGATGCTCCGGTCCACTCTCCCAGCCTGCCTCCACCCCACTTCCAGCCCTGGAAGGCACGCCGCTGCCAGCCCCGTCCCAAGTCAGTGGGCACAGGGTGGTGGCTGTGGACACGTGTGTCCCTCCACCCCAGCTGCGGGGGCGTCTCTGTTGACGGGCTCAGGCAAGCGGCTCAGTTTCACAGCCGTCAGGACTCCGGGTAAACACGCTTGACTGATTAATGATAACAGCTCTTAAACTCCACAAACGTTTCCAGTACCCAGAAATGTTTGTTTTTTATACTAAATTAAATTCATTTTTCCTCTCACTCCCTCTAAGGAAAATGGTGACAAATTCAAACCCAGAGTGGCCTGCTCTCCTGGAGGTGGCCCTCTGCCATGACCTCTAAGCAGGCTCTGGTTTGGGTTTGTCTTTCAGCGGGAGGCGGGGGAGGGGGGTTTAAGGGCAGGAAAAGGGAAGTCCTGGGCAGCGCCCTGAGCCCACCTCTCGAGCAAGAAGGACCTTGATGAGTATTTCATATTTACCACGTACGTGGTGAGTAATTACTGAGATGGAAGAGAAGGAGCAACTGCCTTGTGCCAGACAGCACGATGCTGGAAACAGAAGACATGGTCTCCACCGCTGATGACTGGAGGGGTCACGCGCCCAGAGCACCACCAGGCGGAAGCAGGGCTTCACACGCGTCTCTGGGCCCAAAGCCCATTTCCATGTCTACATGTTTATCCGCACCGCCCCCAATGAGGCGACTTCCATGAGGAGGGCAGCAATACACTCTGACTTATATGGTGACTATTTTATTTATGTAAATCATTTTGGTCTGGTCACTTTTCTGCTAAGAAATTTGTTACCTCTTGGAAATCTATATTGGACCAGACAGTCTTTGTGGTTCTTTCCATGTTGACCCAACCTGGCAGTTCCCACCTGCTGCCCACTGACCAGCAGACAGATGCACTTTGACAAGCACGCTCCTCCAAGGACTGCCTGCCCTGCACGCCAAGCCTCTATCTCTGGACTCGGGGACATACTCAGCTCCTCTGGGAGCTGAGACAGGACAAGACATTCAGATTTTGGGGAACATCATGAAATGGCAACCCACTCCAGTGTTCTTGCCTGGAGAATCCCAAGGATGGGGGAGCCTGGTGGGCTGCCGTCTATGGGGTCGCACAGAGTCGGACACNTTGGGAGCTGAGACAGGACAAGACATTCAGATTTTGGGGAACATCATGAAATGGCAACCCACTCCAGTGTTCTTGCCTGGAGAATCCCAAGGATGGGGGAGCCTGGTGGGCTGCCGTCTATGGGGTCGCACAGAGTCGGACACGACTGAAGAGATTTAGCAGCAGCAGAGCTGAAAAAAAGCCAAGGTGTGTCCGTCAGTTTCTAAGGACAATCAGACATTGCTTTTTAAAGTTTTTTTTTTTATTTTAGTCATTGATGAATTTGTAAAGGCACATAGAGTTCCATATAAAATAAGAATATATACAGCTTAGCTGTGAATTATGATCTTCATGGAAAGAAGACAAGTGACTTGCTGCTTAGGAAAAGTCATTGTAAATGTTGGGCAAATCTTGACGTCTCTGATTTTTTTCTACATGTTAAGCACAGCCCTGGATTTCCTTCGCTTCTTAAAGTGTGACTATTTCCTATGTTATGTTTACATGAGGAAGGCCGGCGAGTTGGACTGTTTGCTCTTCACTGAGCGCCCGGCTCCAGGAGCGTAGCTTAGCCAGACACCGCCCTGTGCTGAGCGCCCGGCGCTGGGTGCAGACGCAGGAGTGAGAGCAGAGGAACCGTGTGAATGCAGGACTTGAGCCAAACTCTTAGCAGTTTCCCGGAGAGACAGATTGCATTTCGTTCCTTGTCTCCCATCTAAACACACACACACTTGCCCGGATGTAGTAGCTGCGGATTCTTTGAGTTTAAGGCTCGCTCTGTAAGGATGCAGGCCTTCCTCCTGGGCCTCGGTTCAGCACGGTGAACCCTTGAGCTCGGAACGCCGGGTTCCCACTCATTCCTCAGAGCCCAGCAGAAAGGCCGCCTCCTCCAAGAGGGCGCTCTGTGCAGCCTCTCCTGCTGCCTTAGCGGCCCGACATGGCAGCCTTCTCTGGCGTTCGCCTGCGGGACACACGGCCCTGGTGGAGACGACCTGCAGGCACCAAAGGCAGAGAGCTCTCCTGCCTCCTTCCTTCTAAAGACCCTCCTCTCGTGGCGCCTAGCTGATGCTTCTGACATTTGGTCAGATGAGGTCCCTGAAGCCGGGGCGTGGGCCTCTGCCCTCCACAAGCCCACTGTTTCAACTTAGTGCAAAAAACTGGGACAGTGACGCAGAGAATCCCGATCGCGGTGAAGCAGTGCAGGACGGGACGGCGTCTGCCTTTGCAGCCACACGTCGCCTGAGCAGTGCTTTGCTGCCGTAACAGACCTGGACCCTGGGAGCTGACGATAGCAGCGCTTCTCTCTGGCTCTTGGGGTCCCCATCCTGGCTGAGGCTCTGCTCCACCCAGTCCTTCTCCCAGGACCCGGACTGAAGAAGCCGTCTTCATCCAGAACAAGGCAGACGTCCTCCAAGAGGGGAAGAAGCGGACAGTGCCAGTGATGGCCATTCCTCCACTGCGGCCGCAGCTCCCCTGGGGAACACGCCCGGGAAGACCAAGCCCGGGGGACGCGGAGTCCACTGCAGGGAAGGGAAGGCTGCCACCCGCCGCGACCTGTGAGGAAGACAAGCCACCGAAGCTGCTCAGAAAGAAGTGAGCCCAGCAGGCTCCTGCAGAGGCTCACTGAGAACAGTCCCTATCCCAGCTGCCAGGTTCTGGGCCTCCACTTCCTGACCCACAAAATCAGAGGTTTAAACCATGTGGTCTTGAGTCGAGCCCGAAGACTTGCCACTTGGTTATCTGTTCCAGTGTCTTATCCAAAGGGCAAACATCAGCGTCATTTCTGTATTTCACACCAAGTGTGGCGCATGAGAACATTTGCTGAATAAATAAGTTCAACCTAACAAATAACACCGGAGAAGGCGATGGCACTCCACTCCAGCATTCTTGCCTGGAAAATCCCATGGACGGAGGAGCCTGGTGGGCTGCAGTCCATGGGGTCGCGAAGAGTCAGACACAACTGAGAGACTTCACTTTCACGCATTGGAGAAGGAAATGGCAACCCACTCCAGTGTTCTTGCCTGGAGAATCCCAGGGACGGGGGAGCCTAGCGGGCTGCCATCTCTGGGGTCACATAGAGTCGGACACGACTGAAGCAACTTAGCCGCAGCAGCAGCAACGAATAACACACTTCAGCGGGGATTCCTCAGATGACTTCCTTGATGGCCTCGGTCACGGCAAAGATGGGAGAGAAGAGGGAGAAGACACAAGGAGGTGGCAGTCGGGGGCCTGGGGTGCCCGGCTCATGGGGACCCCCAAGGGCAGCTCCCTCCCCACAGGGCTGGACCCCAGATCTCCCCAGGGCTGGAAACTGCTTCACTTACTAAATGTGAAGGCATATATATATATATATATACATAGAGAGAAACTGTTGCAAATGGAAAGAGGTTTCTTTTCTTCCTCCATTTCTTATTTTGTGTAGGAAAACTGGGTAAAGAGCACACCACCAAACCATAAGTTTCCAATTATTGTGTAGGAAATGCTGCAGCATTGTGTGAAATGAGCATTCGAGACGTTACTGCGAAAAGGAAACGATAGCCTTTCGAACCTAACAAAATAGCTGATTTGCCAAGAAAATGTTTCCAACAAGAAGGAACCCTCCAGGAAGAAAAATAGCCATTGCTCAGGTCTCCTTGACTCTGTGTTTGTAAGGTGATGAATAATTGGTGTTTAAAAGCTCTCCTGTATTTACGATAAATGCACGGTATCCTTGCTTCAACAATGACAAAGCATCCTTTGGATTTCATGGTTTATCCTCCCCTGCAGAGACGGGCATAGTCTTCCACCAGCCCTGATCCACCTGTGAGTTCCCTCCTTGTTTTAACAATTGTAGTCCACAGTAATGCCTCAGTTATTATTTCACCCCTTGTCGTAAGAGTAAATCCAGTGCGTAGATTCACTTTCCATCAGGGTAGTGTGAAGGTGACCCAAGGCTTTAGTGCGGATTGAAATTAAATACAAGTAGACGCACAGCGCAGATAAAACCCATCAAAATAACAGGGGCTTCTTTGTGAGCTCAACCAACATCATGTGGCTGGAAAACAACCCTTTCTTTAACTAACTTCAACATGATGAGCTGCAAAGCTGCAAACGCCGTAGTGAAACCTGAGAAATGAGAGAAAGCCAGTGAGAGAACACAAGAATCCGGCGCAGACGCGCAACCCTGAAGAGTCTGCTGTCTTCCAGCTCTCCTACCTTTAAACCAGTACCTGAGCATCTCAGAAACACACTTAAGGAAAGAAAGTTCTGCAGCGTCGCTGTCTACCCCTCAGACACCTGTCCTCAGAAGAAGCCGGCCCTCGCTTTGGGGCAGGAAGGGCCCTAGATCCCCAGCTCCTGATACACCCACGGGCTGCAGGCTGTGCCCCCACGGGGAGGCCACCCACCTGCCTGACTCCGTGACTCACGAGCATGTTCTAATTTTTACCAAGTCTCTGGAGTGTGTCTGTTTCCAGCGGCTACTACTCCATATGTGAGGGACAGTGAGAATGTTCAGGAAGCTTGGGATTTAACACATAACGCTGCAGAACTTTCAAGTGTTTCTCCACCGCTACAACCACAAGCCGTGCAGCCTGGCAGCCCCGGGCAGGGTGGGAGGCCGCCGGCAGCCCCCGCCTCAGCGCCCCCAGGGGCCTGCAGTTTTCCTTGGAGGCGGGCCATCTCTACGCGGCCCTGCAGCCCCTTCCAGCCTCCTGCACCGTGTCCGCGACCTCGCCTGGGGCGCTGGGACGGATCTCCTGCCACTTCCTGCATTCTGCACAAGCTCTAATTGAAAATTTGGGTGGCCTTGCTTATTTATTTTCCTGGAATGCAGTAGGTTATATTTTCATGGCATTTTCTCAGCAGTTCGGTGTTTCCATTTCAAACTAGGACAATGAGAAGAAAAGCCAGTCCCCGTCAGCAAAAGATGACTGTGCCCCATTTGGCTTTGCAGGACAGCGTTTATAAATTGCAACTAAATGTAAACCATCAGAAATGCCTGGTTTTTTTTTTTTTAGGAAACTAAAAAGACAAGTTGACTTTCTCCTTTAAAAGAGAAAGAAAGAAAACCCAGTGATGGACTCAGTTACCAGAGAAGATGAACAATAAATAGAAGGTAAAATTCAGAACTCTTTGGTAAAATCCAACAATTGACTGTCTATGTCTGAATCTTCATGAGATGCTTTGGCTCAAATCCTCTGTCGGACTCATGCATGTAGGAAGGCTTCACGGCAGCACTAGAGTTGCTTAAAGATCACAGCCTGGCCGGCACGGGCATTTCTCTTTAGAAATATGAAGGCTAACAGTGGAATTTTTAATTTCATCAAGATGTTATCCCATGTTGTTCTAATAATCTACCACTGCTGTAAATTTTGTATTGCCTAATATTCAAAGGGGAATCTACTTCAATGAAGTTGTATAAAAACACAGTGTTGGCAAAAATTGAATTATATACACGGCTTAGAGAATTTACACCTTAAAACTGACTTTCCATTTCATCCTGAATGTGTGCGTCTTTCATTTCTGAAATGAGTGTGCACAGAGTGAATTTGTAAACATCTGATATATTTTGCATGAAATATTTTAAAATCATAATTTAGAATAGTTAAAAACAAACACACACGTTAAGTAAATCAGTTAACAAAGACAAGCGCTTTAATTTGACTCCCTGAAAGAATGCCAGCTGAGGGTGAAGACGTTTTCGGGTTTGCGTCGTATGCAGGGCTGCTCCAGGCCGCTCTCCGGGTCTGCACGTGCTTCTGCCCCTGGTGTAACTGATGGGCACACTAGTCACATGTCATTTCACCTCAAACGGGACATTAATAAGACCTTTCCATGGAGCAAAACTGCCAAGGCTGCGATCTGAAAGTAAAATCTTCACACATATCTGTGCCAATTAGTTTGGGCAACTGATATGGGAAATAAAAGTTTTCATCTGTTCATTTTAATCAAACAATCAATAACATTAAATTGCTATTCTGAGTTACTTTTTTAAAAAATGAAAAATAGTGCTAAACTGTCAAAAAAATCAATGACAATGGCACATATCTTCACATGAAAATAAATACATAAAGGTGTCTGGCTGCTCAGGTGATCAAACTTATTAAAACTTCACTATAATTCTTAAATAGAATTCCTTTTCCATATATATTTTGTCTTAAAATTAAAGGTGCTAAAAGAGGAAAATGTCTGCTTGGACTATGCAAATATTGCTGAAGTACTGATTCTGAATGTACAGATGTGAGCTGAACAACATAATTACGGTTGTTCATGTGCTACTGATTATGTATTTGAAAGTCACTCTATAAGAAATGCTGTGCCTGTAATAACGGTAACACTTCATGTTTACACAGCTCTTCATAAACTACACAAGTATTTTTCAACATATGTAGTTGAGGCTCACAATAATCCTCTAAGGCTTGCTTGTTTAAAAAGCACGTTAAAGTGTGTGCTTTAAGAAAAGGTATTAAAGGAAAGTAAGTCTATGTTTATTAAAAATACAGACATAGTAATGGAACCAAGCATGAAAATAGGAAAATATTACAGTTTAAATAAAGAAGACACTTGACCCTGGATGGCCGTGCCAAATGTTTAATCCAGTGTAGCCCTTTTGACCTTCTGAACAGCTTAGAAAACAGGCTGGCAGAACTTCACTAATTTGGTAAATTCAGATAAAATTTTAGGATTTTTTCTTTCCATTTCACTTGTTTTAATAAAATGTTAAAAAGAAACCACATTATCCACATTCATAGAATTTCTTCCAGGAGTGGTCTCCTCTCATGTCTGTCTTGTTGGGTAGATTAGACCTTTAAAGAAAATAAATGCCATCGGATGCAGTCCATTAGGAGACTTGCCTTCTGCCGTTAAGTCAGAACAGACACGGGGGAAGGTAACGCTTCACTACTTGTACAGTCTCAAAACTAACTTATATACTTCTAATATTTCCCACTATCGTTTCCACTTTGCTGGAGTTAATGATAAATTTTAGCATGGCTGATGATCTCTTCCCTAGATGTGAAATGGCAAAATATTCTAAAAGCGAGATGTACGTCACAGGAGAAACGAGCACCAAACCCCTGCTTGTGGCCAGCCCTGCCCTGTGTCTGGCAGAGAGCTGCTGCTGCTCCCTGAGGTCGGGCTGTACGACGCTGAGTATACTTTACAACTTGTGCGTTGACATAGTTCACAGCAGAATTTAGGAACTGCCCAGCAGACATTAATTCTGAAAATGTCTAATCTACTCCTGATAAAACTCCGGACCTGGGCTGAGGGTTTCTATGACGGGGTGGCTGTAACCTGCAGTGTGGGCTCTGGGGGCACAGGCGGCCAAGAGGGTCACGCAGAACAGAAAACTGAAAGCCTGAATATGAACATCTCGTCTGTGCTTCCTCTTGGAATGTAACGACTCGGACAGCAAATAAGGTGCATGCACACTGCTGGAGAACGGGGCTGCTGGATCTGGGTGTCGTTTTCCGCGTCTGACATCCAACTGTACACACTGACAATTCACCTGATTCTGATCAGTTTATCCAAAGCATAAGGAAAAACAAACCAGGCTGGTCCTGATTTCTTTCTCTTGAGAAAATAAGCTGGTTCTTCTGAACACTTTTCTATAAGAGAGGCAAACTGCAGCACATAGCTAAGAGAACAAGACGCCTACCAGGCTTCCAGGCCAAGGCTCCGCAGCGAGGGCTGCCCACCCAAGGCTCTGCAGCGAGGGCTGCCCACCCAAGGCTCTGTGGCGTGGGCTGCCCGCCCACTGCAAGACGGAGAGCTGGAGCCCAGACCTTCCCAAGCATGGCTCTCCAGTTACACGGCCTCCGACACGCTCAAGAGCTGCTGAAAGCAAAGCACGGTTTACAACCTCCCTGTGATGAGGAGGCGGCCACAAAAGAGAAGGGTGTCAATCGCAGGATGTTTTAAAAATTAGAACACTGCTGTCAGCATTCTTTTCACACACACAGAATTCTGCCGAAGGCCTCGATTCACAGAAAAGATTAAAGAGAGGCAAGGAAAATAAATATTTGAACTGTGATTGATGAGACAGGATGAGGCAGGTGGGTTAAACCGGGCTAAGACAGTGGAATCTGAACACCCAATGCCTGCAGTCCCCACGGCACCCCAGTCCTCACGCCGGCATCCATGGTATTGGGCCTCCCAGGGCAGCCCCCCACTGTCCTGTAGTCTTCTCAGCTGCTGATTCCTCCAAACTAGGCTTTTCATTCTATGGGTGTGTGTCCGGATATGGGTGTGTGTGCATGTGTACACACACACATGTGGCTGTGTACATATACATGTGTGCACACATGTGCGGGTATGATTATGCACGTGCATACATGTACATGCGTGCACACGTGTGGGTGTGCGTGTGTACATGCGCGCGCGCGCGTGTGTGTGTGTGCGCGCGCGCGCGCGTAAACGAGGTGACCTAAAGAAGGCGAAAGCCAAAGCCCCTGCAGTCACTTAAGCCTCTTCATGTTCTCAGAAGTGTTTGCTCTGCTGATATATGGAAATGGAAGGGGCATGTGCTGGGGGGGAGGGCCCCATATGTGGCCCGCTCTGTTCCCACTCCATCCAATGCCCCATCCTCACTCGTCAGCTGAGGGCCCTCATCTGCCTGCCTGCTGCTCCTGCCTTTTCTGGTTTCCTAACAGGTTTTCTCTACACTATGAAAGTGTGATTTTCAGAAAATCAAAAGCTACAGGATATAATGAACCCCTCTAGATCCAAGATAAATGGTTTATGCAAAAGGGGTAAGACGCTGGCACCTGCTGCTCCTGTCACTGGTAGGTTCAAGGTCACCACCCCTGCCCTCTGGGCCGGCACCCCCAAACTGGCCTTGAGGGGCTCCCTGCCGTCAGGGTTACAGTGGCCTGCAGAGAACTCAACACCGTATGGAGAGGGTTATGCCCCAGATGCCCACAGAGGCTGCACGTGAAGGGAGGTTTGGTCTGTTTCTCAGCAGTTGGTGACTATAATTAATTGTTAATATTATCAGCAATATTAATTTTAGTGTAAATATTACAGGTATGTTAAAAAGCTAAGTCAGCCTAAATTCATATGCCAGTTACTAAAATGTTTTATTTTTAATCTTTTCATCTTTAAATCAGCTTCTTGTTTAGTCTTCTTAGAAGTGCAGTTCATTAAAATGCTTCTACAAAGAGAACTATTTTTAATTTCCACTTTAAAAAATGTAAAGTTCCTAAAGGTTATAAAAGTTAATTTGCTGTTGCTGTTTAAATGCTAAGACAATATGAAATCTCACTGGGTAAAGGAGATAGCTTTGATTCCACAAAATAGTTACCTGCAACCTATATTTTATAAGCAAGGCCAGTGTTCTAAATAATTTAGGTTCATAAAATGTCATGAAATATGTAACATTTATAGTAATTTAAAACTGCTTAACAGGCAGTTATTAGATTCCCAATCAGGATGGGCATATAGTTTCAAAGCACTTTTGAGTGATTTGTTATTGTCCTTTTCCAAAAATAATGTATATTTAATTGCAAATGTATTCTCATATGAAGCTTACCAAAGGCCTATATTTCTATGTCTCCATAGAGATCACAACAATGTGAATGTGTGTGGATATAATGTAGATATATATATTGCTTCCTACACAAATAAGGTTACTTAAAAAAATTCAATGGTTAATAGCGTATAGGTCACTCGCTTTGAAAGCAGCAAGTTTATCAGGGTTATTTCCACCCCTATCATGGGTTACATAATTATTAACTCAAACCTCACCAATATCCCAGTCCTTTACTTGTTTCCACTCAAAGTTTGCTGATTTAAGTATGTTAGAGTATGTTTGAAAAACAAGCAGGAGTCAGATTCTTCAGTGTTTAGCTGCTATTTTCTTATTTGTTAAACGTCTTCCCCCAAAAGAGTCTCTCAGGCAATCACTTTGTTTTGGCCTGAACTGTAAATATTTATGAAACAGGACCTGCACACAAAAAATACAAAGACGAAAAGCAGGATTTTCATTTATCACCCTCATCTCCCACCAATCCAAAATATATTTTTCTTACTTTACTTTTGAAAAATAAATCTTGCAAAAAATCATAATTATAATGTCTTTAATGGCAGATAAGCTTAATTTACAGAAACCAAGAAAGGATGTGCAGGAGAGGGGAGCAGCGCCCAGACTGTGAGGCGCTGCGTCAGTGCTCGATCTGAAAAGTGAGCTCGGATGGCGGCCAAATGCTCTATAGACAGAGTGTCTGCATCACTGGTTGGACGATCAGTTTTGTGCAGAAAATAAACTTCTGAAAGTGCTTTCTAGAATTCAACTGCCTCTAGCATCTGTTAAACATAGATATCTTGGACATTTAAAAAAATTACTACCAGCTCTATTGAGGTAGAATTGAACACAAAAATCACACATATTTAATGTATACAATTTGGTGAGTCTGGAAATTAGACATCTTTAAAGGAAAGAGCGTGATGGTGTGTGAACCAAGGAAGGAAAGCCACATGAACATTCTGTAAGTATCGGAGATAAACCAGAAATTCAAAAAGCTTGCCTCTGTTTGATGTAGGACACTGCCTGATCTCATTCAGGAAGACATTCTCCATTCTTTAAGANCGTGATGGTGTGTGAACCAAGGAAGGAAAGCCACATGAACATTCTGTAAGTATCGGAGATAAACCAGAAATTCAAAAAGCTTGCCTCTGTTTGATGTAGGACACTGCCTGATCTCATTCAGGAAGACATTCTCCATTCTTTAAGAATTAATTTGTCTCCATTTCTGTTAAAGTATGCTAACACCCCGGGGGGGGCAGGAGGGCCAGACGGGGCTGCACGGCAATGCTCTGCACACTTTATTTGGATGATGTTCCATTTTACATTACAGTTTCTGGTCTGAAATTGTATTACCAGAAAAATTGCTGCCAAATTTAAAGTCAGTCACTAGCTGGGCTTCCTAGGTGGCTCGTCGATAAAGAATCTGCCTGCCAAGGCAGGAGATGTGGTTCAATCCCCAGGCAGGGACGATCTCCTAGAGAAGGAAATGGTAATCCATTCCAGTATTCCTGTCTGGGAAATCCTATGGTCAGAGGAACCTGATGGGCTACAGTCCATGGGGTCGCAAAGCGTCAGACATGACTTAGTGACTAACCTGCAGCAGCGGCAGTCAGCAGCGTGTTTATGCGAAGCACTACTGCAGTGGATGGAGCTTAGCCCTTCTCTAGCTGTTGATCCATGCTGCGTCTTGTCACACCATGGCTGGTCGCTCTGCTGTTAGACAGTGGAAGAGAGCTAGCACTTCAGACCAAGCCAGCATTGTACCCAAGGAAAATATGTTTTATAAATTCTGATTCAAAAATTATTCTCCCAAAGAACAAAAGCCTCCTTCTAAATGTGTTCTGACAAATACATGCTTACAAACAGAAGGCCACTTAACAGCAGTGAGAATGACGTTTAAACATAGAAAAGCTCAAATGATGTGAAAGAGTACCAGCAGCCACCGAAGTTTCCTTCCACAACCTGAAATCAGCAAACAGAGCATATGCATTTCTAGGATAAAATATAATCACACCATTAGAAACACAGTCTTCACAAATTCTCAAACAAAATTTTGTTAGGGAGGCTCACACGTCTACAGCTTGAAAAGCTCTTGAATACTGGAAAGACAGCATACGCACAGGGGGAAATGCGTCCATGTGTCTGCGCGTCTCTGACAGTGGGGTGTGCACACAGCAGGACGCGTGTATGTGAAGCGCAACAGCGCGAACCGACACTGCCCCGCACACCTGGGGTCCAAAAACACGAGGCCAAGCTTAGAAGGAATTACTTTATGGAAAGGGAGGAATTCAATAAAAACACAAGGCTGACAATCACCCCACATGTCTACATTACACTGCTCTCCTCTCACTTCCCTTCACAGCTAACCTATTGTTGGCGTTCCACTCAGCACCGGGCCAGGGGGAGGGAGGCAGTGCAATCAGCTCACAGGGCTGCGGGCTGCTCGGGGCGGCGCGCGTGAGTCAGGGCGGAGGAGTGCTCCGATTCAGGATGGAGGGGCGCGCGTGATTCAGGGCAGAGGAGTGCTCCGATTCAGGACGGAGGGGCGCGCGTGATTCAGGACGGAGGGGCAGAGGGGTGCGTGTGATTCAGTGTGGAGGGGCGCGTGTGATTCTGGACGGAGGGGCGCGTGTGAGTCAGGGTGGAGGGGCGCGTGTGAGTCAGGGTGGAGGGGTGGAGGGGTGCGTGTGATTCAGGGCGGAGGGGCAAAAGTCAGGCAGACAGCACAGGGTCAAGTTCAGAGAAAGTAACCCAGTTCTGTTTTAAAATGGACTGCCTCATAGGTGGCAGATTTAAGGAACAAAAGATTCCTTTAATTGAATACCAAGAACAATTAATGTGACCCACTACCACTGGCATATACAGTTATTCGGAAAAACTCCACTAACTCCTCCCATATCCTGTCCTATACATATGGTCAGATGGAGTTGCCAGAGGAAGGCCTGCACAGCCAAAATTCTCTGTGGAATAGCTGCTTGTTAGGAAGAGGGGTCATGAGATTTGAGAGCTTAAAGGACTTTTCAGTGTCTCCAACCCACCACCTCATTTTAAAAATGAGAGGACCAGAATTCTCAAGGGGTCAGAGAATGTCTCTGATCAGGGCCTGTCTCTGCAGGCCTGCCTGCATTGCAGGCAGATTCTTTACCAGCTGAGCTACGAGGGAAGTGCACAAAAATAAGTTCTTACTCAAATCAGTTGCCTATACTTCATGTTATCACTTTTGTTATAAGGGTCCAGTCAGAAAGAACAAAGGTACAGGCTGTTGTCTGAAGAGTGGATTGGACATTACCTTGGCTTTTAATCTTTTGTGTACTTGCCCCTCTGTGCCACGCAAAGTGCAGAGGGAGCTTCTGCTGCTTGCAGAGGGCAGAGCTCCCAGCGGGAGGGGGCCAGGGCCCAGGACAAGCCCTCCGGTTCATGTTCACTACCCAAGAGGGGAGAGCTTAGTTCACAATGTAGGTGAAACCTACCAAAGACAGGATGAGAAAACTGCCTTCAGGGAGTTTAAAATCTCTAATCAACTTTGTGGCAAACAAGGTGTTAGCCGAGCAATGAAGACTCAGATATTAATCAAAGGAATAAGATCTGAGGCCAGGCTATATGTGCATACAAGGCATTCCTGAAACTCCTGAGAAGTGGGAAGCCTTCAGGAAGAAGTGTCCAGAGGACTGGGATCCTACCTGAAAGCCGAGAGGCTGGCAACACCTCTCCCTGCCTGGGTGGAACCAAAATGGTGACATTCCTGCTCAGCAGAGAAAGGCCACCTGGCCAACCGGTGGCTCCAAGCCCCAGTTCATCAGGGCAAGGTCACATCATTGGAATCAACTGGAAACATGGCACCATTTTCCATGGCCGCCGACAGAGGCAAAGCTCACAGGACCTCCGAGTGGAAAGTCTGAAGACAAAATACACACACGCAAAAACCTGCAACAAAACAAAAGAAGCCCCCAACCACCTCCAACTGCCTAGCGACTTAAAACGAACTAAAATGCAACCTTATACTCAGTGAAGGCCTTCAGTTAGAGCATAAAGAGGTCTAAGTTTCCAGTCGGAGATCCCCAGCAGCAGCAGGACCTAGCAGGGCTGCACACCTCTTGTCCCCACAGCAGTCAGTGACTTCCCACAATTCCTCTGTTCTCTTCCAGACCACCTACAGACACCCAGGAGAGAGTCTGAAATAAACACAGCTGCGTCTTTGTGCTGGGTGGCAGCCGTGGAGTTACGCCATATCCTTGTATAGNGTGTGATTCAGTGTGGAGGGGCGCGTGTGAGTCAGTGTGGAGGGGCGCGTGTGAGTCAGGACGGAGGGGCGCGTGTGATTCTGGACGGAGGGGCGCGTGTGATTCAGGGTGGAGGGGCGGAGGGGTGCGTGTGATTCAGGGCGGAGGGGCAAAAGTCAGGCACACAGCACAGGGTCAAGTTCAGAGAAAGTAACCCAGTTCTGTTTTAAAATGGACTGCCTCATAGGTGGCAGATTTAAGGAACAAAAGATTCCTTTAATTGAATACCAAGAACAATTAATGTGACCCACTACCACTGGCATATACAGTTATTCGGAAAAACTCCACTAACTCCTCCCATATCCTGTCCTATACATATGGTCAGATGGAGTTGCCAGAGGAAGGCCTGCACAGCCAAAATTCTCTGTGGAATAGCTGCTTGTTAGGAAGAGGGGTCATGAGATTTGAGAGCTTAAAGGACTTTTCAGTGTCTCCAACCCACCACCTCATTTTAAAAATGAGAGGACCAGAATTCTCAAGGGGTCAGAGAATGTCTCTGATCAGGGCCTGTCTCTGCAGGCCTGCCTGCATTGCAGGCAGATTCTTTACCAGCTGAGCTACGAGGGAAGTGCACAAAAATAAGTTCTTACTCAAATCAGTTGCCTATACTTCATGTTATCACTTTTGTTATAAGGGTCCAGTCAGAAAGAACAAAGGTACAGGCTGTTGTCTGAAGAGTGGATTGGACATTACCTTGGCTTTTAATCTTTTGTGTACTTGCCCCTCTGTGCCACGCAAAGTGCAGAGGGAGCTTCTGCTGCTTGCAGAGGGCAGAGCTCCCAGCGGGAGGGGGCCAGGGCCCAGGACAAGCCCTCCGGTTCATGTTCACTACCCAAGAGGGGAGAGCTTAGTTCACAATGTAGGTGAAACCTACCAAAGACAGGATGAGAAAACTGCCTTCAGGGAGTTTAAAATCTCTAATCAACTTTGTGGCAAACAAGGTGTTAGCCGAGCAATGAAGACTCAGATATTAATCAAAGGAATAAGATCTGAGGCCAGGCTATATGTGCATACAAGGCATTCCTGAAACTCCTGAGAAGTGGGAAGCCTTCAGGAAGAAGTGTCCAGAGGACTGGGATCCTACCTGAAAGCCGAGAGGCTGGCAACACCTCTCCCTGCCTGGGTGGAACCAAAATGGTGACATTCCTGCTCAGCAGAGAAAGGCCACCTGGCCAACCGGTGGCTCCAAGCCCCAGTTCATCAGGGCAAGGTCACATCATTGGAATCAACTGGAAACATGGCACCATTTTCCATGGCCGCCGACAGAGGCAAAGCTCACAGGACCTCCGAGTGGAAAGTCTGAAGACAAAATACACACACGCAAAAACCTGCAACAAAACAAAAGAAGCCCCCAACCACCTCCAACTGCCTAGCGACTTAAAACGAACTAAAATGCAACCTTATACTCAGTGAAGGCCTTCAGTTAGAGCATAAAGAGGTCTAAGTTTCCAGTCGGAGATCCCCAGCAGCAGCAGGACCTAGCAGGGCTGCACACCTCTTGTCCCCACAGCAGTCAGTGACTTCCCACAATTCCTCTGTTCTCTTCCAGACCACCTACAGACACCCAGGAGAGAGTCTGAAATAAACACAGCTGCGTCTTTGTGCTGGGTGGCAGCCGTGGAGTTACGCCATATCCTTGTATAGACCAAGCTTTATTTACAGTTTTCTTAACAAAATATGCAAATAGAAGGTAAGCAGAAAAATATAAGGGCTCTGTCTTGCAGTAAAACTAGAGACATTTACTTTGAGGCCTTTGTGCTACAGAGCTTTGAAGCTGGAGACAGATAGATCAAGTACCCACAAAGGCATTTGCAAGAGTACAGGGTAGCAAGACTCCTTAACCAGTAGGCCCAATCCAAGAATTGCTGAAACAGCCTCATGACCGTTATAATCTTGGAGGGTTTCAAAGCGTTTTTGTGGTCTTAAACCATGAAGGATTCCAGCAAAGAACGACAAAGCTGGGTGGTACTCAACAAAGCATCTCCACAAGTCACAGATGGCCAAGATTCACAGCGCACACTTGGCTTACCATTGTCGCTTCTAAGTGAGCCTTAGGCTCATTTTGAAACAGACCTTCTCTCTAACTCTGCCACTATCATAACGTATTGTCATATTTTCAGTTTTCAACATTTATTTAGGTTGTGGTTAGTGCTATCACAAGGCAGCTGGCCTGCTGTGTTGGACCCCTGCTGTGTAGGGCTCTGTGGTATCTACAATACAGACAGGAATTTGTCGGCAAGGGGCTTTGTTAAGTTGTGCGTTAGCACAACAAACGACGGTCCGTCTTTGGTAAAAAGGATCACTAGATACGCAGATCACAATTGGTCTGAGGATTAGAATATGTACTGAGTATGGTCCATTACAAACTGACATGCACATAGCAGGAAACACTTCAGGTGGTCTTTATGTTAAAAAACAACAACAACAAAAAAACAACCCTATAGAATAGCAAACTGTGGCATCAGTGTTTCCTGACTGAAACCAAAGGAATTCCATGCTTCAGAATTATTTTTTCCTCTCTAGGTCAAACGAAATCTGATGCGAAATTGAAAACATAAGCTATACAATGGTATTTAATTGCTTCAACAGCTACTACAGCAATTTGGGGTTTAATGCTTTCATTTCCGGCCAGCTTCTGCATGTATGGCACTAACATTTGCCAGCTGGCTCCAGAATGTGGACCAGAAGTCTAAGAAAAAAGAAGGGAAACACTACCAGTAATTTTTACATTAGTAAAAGACTTTCTCTCCTTCTGATTATTGTCTCAGGGATACAGTATTACTTGTCTTTTTTTGATCCAGGAGAGATCTGTGAGTCCTCAAGAGTCATTCAAGCCAGCTTAATGGCAGGATTGCCTGACTTCAGAATGACGCATCATGGAGACAGAAGGAGCAACAAGAAACAGGTTCAGCTTCACCACGAGGCGGCAGTGCCAGCTGCCTGTGTTTAAGGGGGCTTATCCTGGGGCAGCTGAGTTACTGCGCACAGGAGGGAGCACTCCCTCCAAGGTGAGGGGGAGAAAAACTGAGTCACACCAAGTCCCACAACCCAGAGTGTTTGTTCAAAATTATTACCTTTTTCTCAGGATGTATTCTCTAACAGGTGTTCAACACATATTCAAACTGCAATAAGCATAGGTTCCTCTTTGTTCAGTGATGACGACTATCTTGGCTGGATTCCCCAGAAGCTGATCCTGAGATATGGTTTCCAGGCTAGTATTTAACTTGGGAAGTGAGGCCAGGAAACACCAGGAGAGGATGGGGAAGTCAGTGGGAAAGGGGAGGAAGCAAGAAGAGGTGTGGGTGAAGGGAGTCCCCTGGGTCCTGGGCCCCAGCCAGGAGCGGGGACACGCTGATCCGCTTCCCAGCCGCCCAGGGAGCCAGACAGCTGGTCTTTTGCCATAGCCGGCTCTCCGCTGCCGGAGAAGGCAATGGCACCCCACTCCAGTACTCTTTCTGGAAAATCCCATGGACAGAGGAGCCTGGTAGGCTGCAGTCCATGGGGTCGCACAGAGTTGGNTTTTGTATTTCCATACAAATTGTGAAATTATTTGTTATATTTCTGTGAAAAATATCATTGGTAGCTTGACAGGGATTGCATTGAATCTATAGATTGCTTTGGGTAGTATACTCATTTTCACTATATTGATTCTTCCAATCCATGAATATGGTATACTTCTCCATCTATTTAAGATTTTTTATTACAGTTTCGATTTCTGTGCTTTTGATGGTTCTGTTAAGATTTTCTATTTCTTCCTGGTTCAGTTTTGGAGGGTTATCCTTTTCTAAGAATTTGTCCATTTCTTCCAGGTTGTCCATTTAACTGGAATATAGTTACTGATAGTAGTCTCATGACCCTTTGTGTTTATGTGTTGTCTGTTGTGATTTCTTCATTTTCATTTCTAATTCAGTTGATTTGATAATTCTCCTTTTTTTTTTTTTTTCCTGATGAGTCTGGCTAATGGTTTTTCTACTTTATTTATCTTCTCAAAGAACCAGATTTTAGTTTCCTTGATTTATTCTCTAGTCCCTTTGTTTCTCTTTCATTTATTTCTGCCCTAATTTTTATTATTTCTTTCCTTCTACTAACCCTGGGCTTCTTCATTTCTTCCTTTTCTAGTTGCTTTAGGTGTAGAGTTAGGTTATTTATTTGACTANTCCCATGAAGTGATGGGACCAGATGCCATGATCTTCATTTTCTGAATGTTGAGCTTTAAGCCAACTTTTTCACTCTCCTCTTTCACTTTCATCAAGAGGCTTTTTAGCTCCTCTTCACTTTCTGCCATAACGGTGGTGTCATCTGCATATTTGAGGTGATTGATGTTTCTCCCGGCAATTAGTGTGAAAAGACAGTAATAACTGGAAAGATCGGACAGTGTAGACAGAGAGTGAACATTCTCATTAGAGGTTTTATAATTAAGGGAATCAAACCTAATAGGTGGAAAAGTGATGAAAATGGGGTCACACACAATGTAAGTTGAAACTATCGATTGTGTGTTGCCTGTCAGATAGCTGCAGATTAGACAGGTTGCTGATGCCCGCCATTGCTGGGGGGAGGGTGTACTGATAGTATGCAGGCCAGTTTGGAATTCATGGCACACCCTTTGGCAGCAATCCCTCTTTGAATGTTTTGAAAAGAACTATTAATAGCTGGGTAAATGTGCAAAAAGCTTTTGTGATCAAGTGTTCATTGTTATGGTCCAATAACAAAAAATCAGAAGCCATCTGAATGCCACTTTGATGATGTATCCATACAGTGGAATACTGAGGAGCCTGAAACTAGTGTAGATTTGTATCTACAGACATGGGCGGAGACCGGGCCCAGTGGGCTCACGGGTGGGCAGAGCAGGCTCCTGAGTATCTTCTGCAGGGTCCTGGGGGTCCTTGAGCTGATGCCAGCCCACCGGTGGGTGGGGCCCATGGCTGACGGGGCTGGGTGCAGGTTCCAGGGCACCCCAAAGCTGGAGTTGGCCCACAGTGGGCCGAGCTGGGGTCCAGCGCTGCTTATTCACCCAGGGATTCAAAGAAACAGTGAAGTTGATGTGGACCAAGATGTTTTTTGGGTAATTTATGTAAACCAAATTCCCTTGTTTTCCCCATGGTATTCCAGTATTCTATTTAGAAAATAATTTTTATTGCTTTATTAGTTTAAGAAGAGGAAGAAGAGATCATAAAAGGCTCGTACAGTGAGTTAAAATTTTGTGAAGAGGGGAGGTTCATATTCTTTGAATGTTCGTTTGTTAATAACTTAGGCAATAAGCACTAACTTGGCAGCCTTTATTTTTGCATACTCAGTAAATTCCCACAACTCTATTTCCATCAGTAATAATTTCCTACTAGATTTGGTGATAAAATACTTTGTTAATTTGTTTTATTTGCTGATTTCTGAATTCCATTCCTGGTGTTTTGAAAAGAACACAGAAACACAAGACCTAGGCAAGTCCCATGAAGTCTGGCTCCTGCAGTCTGTTTTGGTTTTGAATAGATTCTGATTCTTTGCAGGTTATAGTATAGGACAATTAAACTTGTTTTCAAAAGTAATGTCTTAAAATTAATAATGCATAACCATTTCAGAGTTAAAGTTTAAGCTTTGTGAAGCTGTTTACTTTCTGATTCCTGAGTTATACTCAAGTGCTTGGTGAATATTTTCAAAGCTGTTTGTGAAGATTGTTTTAAAAACTACTTTTAATGCTTTAAAATTCCTTGACCTTGTGGGCATTTTTATAGACCTTAAATGAAAGATAAAAAATACAAAACAGATCTTTAACACAGAAAACTATAAGATCTGTATTTTTTTTAATTGTGCCATCACACAGAAATGACATATCATGCTTGTTTCTAGTATCTTTTCCAATTTTCCTTTGGTTTATTAATTAAATGAGAATTTCTACGCTATAGTTAAATTCTCTCTTTTTATGTAAATGATACATCCCCCCTCCTTCCTTCCCTCTGTCTGTTCATCTCGTTCTCTGTTTCTTCTTTAAGGAAACTGGGGAAATGAAACAAGCCTGTGGATTGTTTTTAAATGAATAGCTGTGTGCCTTAGTCTGTGGTGACTGTGGCCATGGTTTGTTGCTGTTATTCAGTTGCTAAGTTCTGTCCTGCTCTTCTGCGACCCCATGGACTGTGGCCTGCCAGGCTCCTCTGTCCCTGGAATTCTCCAGGCAAGAACACTGGAGCGAATTGTTTTACGTCTTTCTCCAGGGAATCTCCCCAACCCGACTCCTGCAATAGCAGGTGGGTTCATTCCTGTCTGAGCCACCAGCGAAGCCCATTACAGTGGTTTACTTTTAATAATTTATTTCTAGAAGTGTCTGTAACAGCTTTGCAGCCTAGACGTAAAGTTATATTGCAAAAATAACTTTGGAGTCTTTGTAATATAACTTTCAGAAATGAAAGGGATAATTAGGCTATCAAATACCCTAACATTGAAATATAAGATCTTAAAAATTCAGCTTCTTCTGATGTATAGAAATGTCTTATAATAAGTACAAGAATTTTTAAATGAATAACAACCTGCTTTTATTATAGTTTAATTGTTAAAAGCTAGGAAGGACAGTTTCTATAGTCTTACATTAGTAATTGAATTTAAAACCTTTGTCCAAATTAGTAAGACTTTCATAGAATCAAGAGCTAAAAAGTGAGCTTAAGAGTAATCTCATCCAACTGCCTTATGTACAGATGAGGTGAATATTAAAGAGACCAAGGGCTTTCAGCTGTCAGTGCCCAGAGCCCCGCCCAGAGCCCCACTCAGAGCCCCGCCCAGAGCCCGGACCTCCACATTGTTAACAGATGTTCAGGTTTTGAGGTTGTTCTATCCAAGCTTCATTCAGAGACCTATAGCTTGGAATATTTTTGGCTTATTAAAATATACCTAGATTACCATGTGATCTATTACTTAAAAAGATAAAATTTAAACGACTGTCTGAAACCTTTTTGAAGATACCCTTATTGTCTTTTGTTCTTTGTTCTTACAGGTAGGAAGGAATTTATTTGCCACAAAATGATAACTTTATGGTAAACCAATACCTCACATTAAAAAAAAAAGGCATCAGGTTTAGAATTTATTTCAGCTTCTTCCAGTTCTTTATTTTAGAGAAACAGTGCTGAGAAGCAAGAAAACACTTAGGTTCTAACTTTCATTGTATCTACAGAATAAATCACTGACAGAATGTAGTATTATATTGCTTCCTTATATCCAGAAATGTTTCAATGTAGTTTTTATTGTTCCACTAAATATAATTAGCTAAAAACTAGACCAGCAATTCATAAGATACAGTGACTTTTTAATTCCATTACTGAAAAAAAAATCACTCTTAAGTGTATGTTTTTTTCAGTGTAAACATATCAGCACTATACCAACATAAAAAGAAATGAGAGAATTGTCTGTCTAATCCCCATAAGGGTCCTCTTAGTCCTGTTTATTCCCATTCAGGTTCAGGTAGTTGGAAACTTCTTGGTAAATTAACATGAGTCTGGAGACATGTCAGAATTATTGCTCTTTAAAATTTTCAAAATTCTTAAGTTGGATATAATTGACTTGGGCTACCCTGGTGGCTCAGTGGTAAAGAACCTGCCTGCCGATGCAGGAGACATAGGTTGGGAAGCTCCCCTGGAGAAGGAAATGGCAGACCACTCTAGTATTCTTTCCTGGAAATCCCAGGCAAGAATAGAGGCGCCTGGCAGGCTACAGTCCGTGGGGTCACAAAAGAGTCAGACATGACTCAGCAACTAAACAGCAACAAATAATTGACTTATACTGTTGTATTAGTTGCCTCTTGAGAAACCTGTATGCAGGTCAGGAAGCAACAGTTAGAACTGGACAAGGAACAACAGACTGGTTCCAAATAGGGAAAGGAGTACGTCAAGGCTGTACATTATCACCCTGTTTATTTAACTTAGATGCAGAGTACATCATGAAAAACTCTGGGCTAGGTGAAGCAAAAGCTGGAATCAAGATTGCCAGGAGAAATATCAATAACCTCAGATATGCAGATGACACCACCCCTATGGCAGAAAGCGAAGAACTAAAGAGCCTCTTGATGAAAGTGAAAGAGGAGAGTGAAAAAGGTGACTTAAAGCTCAACATTCAGAAAACAAAGATCATGGCATCCGGTCCCATCACTTCATGGCAAATCGATGTGGAAACAGTGAGAGACTTTATTTTTCTGGGCTCCGAAATCATTGCAGATGGTGAATGTAGCCATGAAATTAAAAGACGCTTGCTTCTTGGAAGAAAAGTTATGACCAACGTAGACAGCTTATTAAAAGGCAGAGACATTACTCTGCCAACAAAGGTCCGTCTAGTCAAAGCTATGGTTTTTCCAGTAGTCATGTATGGATGTGAGTTGGACTATAAAGAAAGCTGAGTACCAAAGAATTGATGCTTTTGAACTGTGGTGTTGGAGAAGACACTTGAGAGTCCCTTGGACTGCAAGGAGATCGGATCAGTCCATCCTAAAGGAAATCAGTCCTGAATATTCATTGGAAGGACTGATGCTGAAGCTGAAACGAATACTTTGGCCACCTGATGTGAAGAACTGATTCATTTGAAAAGACCCTGATGCTGGGCAAGATTGAAGGTGGGAGGAGAGGGGACGACAGAGGATGAGATGGTTGGATGGCATCACTGACTCAATGGACATGAGTTTGAGCAAACTCCAGGAGTTGGTGAAGGACATGGAGGCCTGGCATGCTGCAAGCCATGAGGTTGCAAAGAGTTGGATACCACTGGACTGAACTGATTGTATTAGTTTGAGGTGTACAACATAGTGATTCAATATTTATAGACTGTACTCCATGTAACATTATTATAAAATAGTTCAGTATTTCCTGTCTGTACGTTGCATCCTTGTGATTTAGATATAGTAGTTTGTGCCTCTTCCTCCCCATCCCCGATAAGACTCATCCTATCCCCTCCTCACCGCTGGTAACCACTGGTTTGATGTCCATATCTGTGAATCTGTTTCTGTTTTGTTGTTTTCATTCGTTTGCTTTCTTTGTTAAATCCTGTTTATAAGTCAGAGTTTCCCAGGTGGCAAGACTGGTAAAGAACTCGTGTGCCAGTACAGAAGACATAAGAGATGGGGGTTAGATTCCTGGGTTGGGAAGATACCCTTGAAAAGGGCATGGCAGCCCACTCCAGTATCCTTGCCTGGAGAATCCCATGGACAGAGGAGCCTGGTGGACTACAGTCCATGGAGTCATATAGAGTCGGACATGACTAAAGTACCTTAGCACACACATATAAGTGAAAGATACAGTGTTTGTCTTTGTTTGTCTGACTTTTTCCACTAAGCATGATACCCTATGGGTCCGTCCATGTTGTTGCAAATGGCAGACTGTATTCTGCGTAATAGATGAGCAGTGTCCCACTGTGTGTGAATGTGTGTGTGTCTGTGTGTGTACCTGTGTATATATCTGCACACACCCACACACCCCACATCTTGTATATCTGTTCTGTTGATGGACACTTGGGTTGTTTCCGATCTTGGCTTTTGTAAATAAAGCTGCCATAAACTTTGGCGGGGTGCATGAATCTTTCTGAATTATTGTTTTTGTTTACTTCAGATACATATGCAGGGTACACTCTCTGAGTCATATGATAGTTATTGTTAGTTTTTTTTGAGGAACCTCTGTACTGTTTTCCGCAGGGGCAGCAGCAGCTTACATCCCCACCAACCCGGCGCATGAGGGTTCTTCACATCCTGGCCGGTGCTCATCTCTCCTCTGTTTGAGGATAGCCACTTTGACAGATGTGAGGTGACATCTTGCTGTGGCTTTGACTGGCACCCTGCCTGGTGATGCTGAGCGTCTTTCCACGTGCCTCTTCACACCTGCGTGTCTTCTTCGGGAAAGTGCCTACTTGAGTCCTCTCCCCGGTCTTTATTCAGTTGTTTGTCTGATACTGAGTTGTGTGGATATATTTTGTATACTAACCCACGTTAGACGTACTATTTGCAGACATCTTATGCTCAGCAGGTTGCATTTTTGTTTTGAGGATGGTTCCCTTTGCTGTGCCAGAGGTTTTTGGTTTGATGTAGCTCCGTGTGTTTGTTTTTGCTTTCGTTTCCCTTGCTGAGAAGACAGAGACAAAAAAAGCACTGCTCAAATCAGTGCGAAAGAGTGCAGTTCTTTTCTTACATGTAGGTCTTTGATCCATTTGAACTTCTGTTTATGGTGTGAGAAACGTAGTTTTGTTTGTTTGCATGTCCAGTTCTCTCAATACCATTTACTGAAGTGGCAGTTTCCCTCATTGTGTAGTCTGGCCTCCTGTGTCGTGAATAACTGTGTATTCCTGGGCACTCTGTTCTGATGATGAGTGTATCTGTTTTCATGCCAGTATCATCACTTTGTAGTACAGTCTCAAGTTGGAGCGTGCTTCCTCCAACTCTGTGCTTTCTCAAGAGTGCTTCAGCTGTATGAAGTCTTTTGTGGTTCCATACACATTTTAGGATTGTTGTAGTTCTGTGAAAAATGTCATGGATAGGAATTTGATAGGAATGGCTTTAAATCTGTATTTTGCTGTGGGTAGTGCAGACAGTTTGATACAATTATTTCATTCAGTCTGTGAACATGGGGTATCTTTCCATTTCCTTGTATCATCTTCAGTTTCCTTCATGAATGCTTTATAGTTTTCGGAGTATTGGCCTTTCACCTCCTCGGTTAAGTTTTTTCTAAGTATTTTATTCTTTTTGGTGTGATTTTAAATGGGGTTATTTTCTTTCTAGGCACTTAATGACCACTATAGATGAAAGCTTTCCTTTAAAAATACTCTTGTTAATTTGGCATGAGTTGTGAAACTAAAGATGTTTAGAAACTACATTCTGTTTAGCAACACAGCAGATTTTCATATGATTCCTTTTTAGCAAACCTATAGCCCTGATCGGTACCTAACAGGTTTTAAGTGTAGATCTAAGGCTGAGAACCAGTGTGTAGTGATTTGTGGCTCCTCTGCCCGTGTGTGTGTGTGTGTGTGTGTGTGTGTGTGTGTGTGTG
>SJYV01002217.1:257643-316917 GCA_006410875.1 Neotragus pygmaeus | reverse complement strand
TTTTTTTTTTTTTTTTTTTGAGTCCAGAGGTATTTTAATTTCAGTTCTGTTTCACAGCAGGATGAGTGCTGTGGAAGGAGGGATCCAGGAGACTTCTTAGAGAAAGTGACCTGAGGGAGAGAGCCAGTCAGCCAAGAGGGTGGTGGTCAGGCTCTGTCACCCCACAGCCCTCGCTCTCACCCCTCGTTTCGTAAATGTGTGGTTATGCAGCAGCTGAGATCACTGATAGCACTGCGCGTACGTGTACGCTGGACCACGGGTACTTTTGTTCTGTAAGCATATAAGCTCCACCTGAAAATCCCTTGTGGTTGCGTTATGGCTGCTGCACCAGTCAGGAGAGAGTCAACACGTCTGCAGTTCCTACAACTTCTCGAGTTTTATTCCAGCTTCCCTGCGCACCTTGCCTACCCTGGGTTCAGTGAACAGTGAGAACAGCGAGATAAGTGGTGTAGTCAGTAGATGTTACCGCAAGACAGTAACATTTAAGCTTGACTTTGAAACATCGGTAAGGATTCAACAAACTTGGAAAGACGTTCCATTTAGTTGAAATAAGGTAAATGAAATCAGGGAGGCATGAAAGATCTCGGTAGTTCATAAGAAGGGAGTGGGCTTGTGCAGTTAGTGTCAGATGGATGACGGAGAGGATGAGGATGCCGGGTAGGGTAGACAAGTCTGCTTGCACAGGTTCTGATAAGTGCTGAGCGTGTTGTGGGCCCTGGAGACCACTGAGCAGGGGGCGTCGTGGAGGCTGTTTCTGAATCAGGAGTGATAATTAGGCCTGTGATTGGAGGTCTGACCAGTTGGAGAGTGGACTCCGGTGTTTGCTGAGGGTAGATTGCAGGGGAGGGCTGGTGGGGACAGAGCAGCCCGGCAGGAGCTGGCTGGCTTTGGCATCGAGGGAGGAGCAGGGGATTTGATTCACGGGGTGCTGAGGGAGGGGAGTTCAAGACAGCCTCGGGTTGCATGTTTGGTTTATGGGGTGAACAGTGGCATGCTCTGGCCCTAACCCTCTGCTGCTGCCGTCTTGCTGTTTTAGTCTTGTTAGATGAGACACCCAGGCTGACTGAACCCGGCCTCCAGCTTCCTCGCTTTTTCCAGAGGAGACAAGCTGAAGGCCCCTGGCTCAGAACCCCAGCCCTCTCCTCGCAGGGCTGCTGTCTCTGGTTTGGCAGCCCTGGTATTGGGCAGCCGTGAGGAGCACGTACGAATGGTACCAGGGCTTGTGGAAAGTGAAGACACTCCCTGGATTTTGCATCTTCCACCAGAACCCAGGGGCTGAGGCCCGTCCCCTCCTCATTATCCCCCACACCCCAGACTCGCCGAGCTCTCTGCCAGCACCACCTCCGTGCTTCCGGGCTCCGTGGCTAACCTGCCAGTGTCCTGATGGTCCCTTCTGGATGGAGTTTAAAACTCCCTCCTTTTCCCAGAAACAGACCTGCCTAGCTGCAGCCTTGTGACCAGTTTGGTTAAACCAACAGTCAGTTCCTACATTAACAGGACAACATAAATCTTGCCTCTTTTGCCTCTTTTGAAGGTTTCAAGAGCTTTTATTCTTGGATTGATTCCTTTTCATGGCATCTTGTTCTTTGAAGCGTAAGAGTTTTCTCCTTCTGCAGATCCTTATTTGGGGTCAAAGTTTACCATACTTTTGAAGTTTTTTTTNGGGTAAGGATATTGCCCTAAAAGTGGCTTATTCTGTATCTGTATTAATTTTCCTTACATGAGTAATAATAGCTCCTTTACCTCCTGCCTCTGTCATTCTGCTTTCAAAAGATAAAATTGGCTTGTGGTGTGTAATTTTAGATAGGTTCACTTTTTCTTCCTTACCTTTTTCACTCTTATATGGCTGTACATTGTAAAGGCTGGATATTGTTTCAATTAAAAAATCAGGCTTATGACAGCACAGCCAGACTTCTGTTAATCTCTGTTCAGTGTGTTTATATAGGAAGGTCTTACGGCAGAATCTCAGGGCATTTGTATAAGAAAGAGCCTATGGCAGAATCTCAGGGTATTTGTATAAGAAAGAGCCTATGGCAGAATCTCAGGGTATTTATATAGGAAGGTCTTATGGCAGAATCTCAGGGCATTTATATAGGAAGGTCTTATGGCAGAATCTCAGGGCATTTATATAGGAAGGTCTTATGGCAGAATCTCAGGGCATTTATATAGGAAGGTCTTATGGCAGAATCTCAGAGCATTTATATAAGAAAGAGCTTATGGCAGAATCTCAGGGCATTTATATAGGAAGAGCTTATGGCAGAATCTCAGGGCATTTATATAAGAGCGTATGGCAGAATTTCAGGGCATTTATATAAAAAAGAGCTTATGGCAGAATCTCAGGGCATTTATATAAGAAAGAGCTTATGGCAGAATCTCAGGGCATTTATATAGAAAGGTCTTATGGCAGAATCTCTTATGGCAGAATCTAAGGGTATTTATATAAGAAAGATCTTATGGCGGAAGTTTAGACTAGTTTATCGCGTTTGTAAAATCCTTGTGAGGAAAATCCGTAGGCACTTAATGACACTTAATGACAACTATAGATGAAAATTTCCCTTTAAAAGTATCTTTGTTAGTATAGCATGAGTTATGAAACTGAAAATGTTCATAAACTAAATTCTGTTTTCTTGAGGCTTAGAGTCTTTCTTGAGAATTACAGTAATGTATTTCATGTACTTCTGATTTTAAATATTAAAACATTATCTGTAATGCAAGTTGTTTCTAATTGGAGGTGGGTTGAAAAGAGGCATCTTCTAGGACTCGTTCCGTAGATTCCTATAAGAAGGGAGGTGTGCATACCTTGTGGGTGGGTGCTGTTCTGTGCATTGAGGGTGTTGGAATGTAGAGAGCAGATACGCTTATATTTGTAATCTAAATGGCTTACTGACCTTCTTGAGGTTAGGGTTTGTCCACGCTTGGAGATATGTAGATGACGCTTCATGGTACGGGAATGCCACTTAGTTTTTGCATATGAGCCAATGTAATGAACGCTGGATTTTCAGCTGCCTTTGATGTGTGTGTCTGGAGTAGAGCTGTACTTTCTCAGTCATAAGTAAGAAAATAGATTTCGTGCTTGTGATTCATGACTGTCCATTGTGGCCCAGATAATTACCTGTTACTACCAGACACCACTTTGTTTTACTTGGACAGACTTTGAGGATGTCAAAAGTAAGATCATGATCCTCTGAAAATGCCTTCAGAATGGATCTAGAAATTTGGGAGTAAACTGAATTGTCTGTCCTAGCTGTTTTCGTTGTGTGTGTATGTATGCACACACATGCTTGCTTTTTTTTTTTTTTTTTTTTGAGTCCAGAGGTATTTTAATTTCAGTTCTGTTTCACAGCAGGATGAGTGCTGTGGAAGGAGGGATCCAGAAGACTTCTTAGAGAAAGTGACCTGAGGGAGAGAGCCAGTCAGCCAAGAGGGTGGTGGTCAGGCTCTGTCACCCCACAGCCCTCGCTCTCACCCCTCGTTTCGTAAATGTGTGGTTATGCAGCAGCTGAGATCACTGATAGCACTGCGCGTACGTGTACGCTGGACCACGGGTACTTTTGTTCTGTAAGCATATAAGCTCCACCTGAAAATCCCTTGTGGTTGCGTTATGGCTGCTGCACCAGTCAGGAGAGAGTCAACACGTCTGCAGTTCCTACAACTTCTCGAGTTTTATTCCAGAGTCCCTGCGCACCTTGCCTACCCTGGGTTCAGTGAACAGTGAGAACAGCGAGATAAGTGGTGTAGTCAGTAGATGTTACCGCAAGACAGTAACATTTAAGCTTGACTTTGAAACATCGGTAAGGATTCAACAAACTTGGAAAGACGTTCCATTTAGTTGAAATAAGGTAAATGAAATCAGGGAGGCATGAAAGATCTCGGTAGTTCATAAGAAGGGAGTGGGCTTGTGCAGTTAGTGTCAGATGGATGACGGAGAGGATGAGGATGCCGGGTAGGGTAGACAAGTCTGCTTGCACAGGTTCTGATAAGTGCTGAGCGTGTTGTGGGCCCTGGAGACCACTGAGCAGGGGGCGTCGTGGAGGCTGTTTCTGAATCAGGAGTGATAATTAGGCCTGTGATTGGAGGTCTGACCAGTTGGAGAGTGGACTCCGGTGTTTGCTGAGGGTAGATTGCAGGGGAGGGCTGGTGGGGACAGAGCAGCCCGGCAGGAGCTGGCTGGCTTTGGCCTCGAGGGAGGAGCAGGGGATTTGATTCACGGGGTGCTGAGGGAGGGGAGTTCAAGACAGTCTCGGGTTGCATGTTTGGTTTATGGGGTGAACAGTGGCATGCTCTGGCCCTAACCCTCTGCTGCTGCCGTCTTGCTGTTTTAGTCTTGTTAGATGAGACACCCAGGCTGACTGAACCCAGCCTCCAGCTTCCTCGCTTTTTCCAGAGGAGACAAGCTGAAGGCCCCTGGCTCAGAACCCCAGCCCTCTCCTCGCAGGGCTGCTGTCTCTGGTTTGGCAGCCCTGGTATTGGGCAGCCGTGAGGAGCACGTACGAATGGTACCAGGGCTTGTGGAAAGTGAAGACACTCCCTGGATTTTGCATCTTCCACCAGAACCCAGGGGCTGAGGCCCGTCCCCTCCTCATTATCCCCCACACCCCAGACTCGCCGAGCTCTCTGCCAGCACCACCTCCGTGCTTCCGGGCTCCGTGGCTAACCTGCCAGTGTCCTGATGGTCCCTTCTGGATGGAGTTTAAAACTCCCTCCTTTTCCCAGAAACAGACCTGCCTAGCTGCAGCCTTGTGACCAGTTTGGTTAAACCAACAGTCAGTTCCTACATTAACAGGACAACATAAATCTTGCCTCTTTTGCCTCTTTTGAAGGTTTCAAGAGCTTTTATTCTTGGATTGATTCCTTTTCATGGCATCTTGTTCTTTGAAGCGTAAGAGTTTTCTCCTTCTGCAGATCCTTATTTGGGGTCAAAGTTTACCATACTTTTGAAGTTTTTTTTTCCTGTTATCCTGTGTTAATTTTCTGGGGCTGCCGTAACAGAGTACAGAAAGGCTGAGAGTGCAGAAAGTACACAGGCTGGAACAGCAGACATCATTTTCTCACGAACTGGAGGCTAGAAGTCCAAGATCGGCGTGTCACAGGACCGGCTTCTCTGGAGGCCTTCCCACTTGGCCAGGGCGCCCCCTCCCCGTGTCGTCGCGTGGGCCTGCTCGGTGTGTCTGTGTCCTCGCGCCTCTTCCCGTGAGGACGCTGGCCCCGTGGGACCAGAGCCCACCTTGTGGCCGCGTCTCCCTCGCCTGAAGGAGGGCGGTCTGGAGTCCCGTCTCTTGAACACAGTCGCTCTCTGAGGCCCTGCGTCAGGACTCGGTAGAGCAAGAGCAGATTAGCCAAGATGGCGCGGTCAGGCGCTCTCGCCCTGTGGCCTCTCCCACTTGCCTCACGCTTTGTAGGTAACGGTTATGGGCAGCTGAGATCGCGTGCAGCACTGGACACGGCGCGTGGCCCGGGCCACTTCCGTTCTGTACGCATGTATGAGCGCCACCTGGAGAGCACTTGGCGTTATTCTGTGGCTGCTGTTCAGGCTGCTGCGCCGGCCGGGAGGGGAGGAGCGTGTCTGCAGTTCCCACGGCTCCTTGCATCGTCTTTCCAGCTGCTTAGCTCGCGCCTTGCCTACCATGGGTTCAACGAACAGTGTGTACAGTGAGATACAGAGAAACAGACTGCAGCACAAGTTTGGGGGAGACACTTCAGCCCACACCACCAGCCTTATCTCTGTTTCCTCTGGGTGTTTCTTAGATCTTTCACCTCTTGCGTCTTCCCTGACCACCTTACACTTTCTGTTGTCCTTGAGTATTTTAGGAGAAGGCTGTGACAGCTGTTGGTCTTGTCTGTGCGTGGGCAGAATTGGTCTGTGTCTGGCTTTTCTCTGGGTGATGTGGCTGCACGAGGCCTTCTTCTCGGGAGGACCTTCCCTGTTGGAGTCTTTGGTTCCCTCTTCTCGGGGCCCCGTAGCTTCCCCAGAGTGGTTCTTGTTGCCCGGACAGGGTGGAGTTAGGCTAGAGGGTGGGGACCCTCCTCCCCCCGTGCCTGCTGTCCCCGAGTCCGGGTCCTTTCTATTGGGTCACATCCAAGACTGGGCCTCTCACCCGGGTAATGGCAGGGCGAAGGCAGGGGCCACAGGCTGACTTACAAGAGCCCGTGAAGACAGGCAGCCAGCAGGTCTCAGCGCTCTTCCCTGGAGCCCATCCTCCCCTCGTCCTCTGGGGCATCTCAAGTCTGCAGCACTGGAAGAGCTCTCTTCATTTACTGGGCTTCCAAGCTGGCGCTGCTGGGAAAGAGCTCGCCTGCCAGTGCAGGAGACAGACGGGGCTCGAACCCTGGGTAGGGAAGATGCCCTGGAGGAGGCTATGGCAACCTACTCCAGTACTCTTGCCTGGCGGATCCCAGGGACAGAGGAGCCCGGTGGGCTATGGTCCACAGGGTCACGAGGGTCGGACACGGCTGAGAGCCCTGTGGACTCGGTGCTGTGCTTGGCGGGGGAGCGCCAGGACTAGAGCGCAGAGCCTCTGACTCAGGAGCTTCACGTCTGCTGCCCCACACTGGGACACTCGGCAAGGCGCTGCTCCTGCCTGCCTGTTGGAAATGTCAGTGTATTGATCTGAACACATTTAAAAGTTCCTATGCTAAGTCTAATATGAAAACAAAATGAAGTTCCATACACCTATGAGAACGGAGACGTTCTTTAACTTTCATGAATCTGTTTAAGTCAGAACCTCCTCTTTGAGGCGCTTCCAGCGTGGGCCTGGGGTGCAGAGGTGATGTGTGGAGCTCAGGAGGCCTCGGTCTGTCTTTCCTGACGTGAAGTCCACGTGCCTGCTTTCCCTCCCCGCACAAGCTCGTGTCCTGGGTCACGCGTGTTCAGGAGATGTGGCCGGTGGGCTAACCGGCAGCTGAAACCCAGCACCAGTGTGTGAGGACGACGGCCGGGTGTGGCACTGTGTGTGCCTCTGGCATTTTTCGTGGATGCTGGTCTCTGTCGACACTAACTCTTCTTTTTCTTTTAATAGGTCACGTCTGTAGCTCGACCTCGTTTCTTCAACAAGCACAATGTCTCGATCCCGACAGCCCCCTCTTGTGACAGGCATCTCTCCGAATGAAGGTATCCCTTGGACGAAGGTCACGATTAGAGGAGAAAGCCTGGGGACTGGGCCAGCTGACCTCATAGGTAAGAGCAGGGCCGGCGCTGTGTGTTCACAGTAACGGCGTCTTTGTGTCAGCAGCGAGGCAAGGTGCCAGGTCACTGCTGGAACTAGTGACGGCGAGATAGGAAAGCACCCCTGATCTGTGCAGGGTCATCTGGATGGAAATGAAAGAATTATCTGGTCTTCTGACTTTTTGTTAAAAGCATTATTTTATCAACTCTTGTCTATGTTGTCTTTCTCCTGGTCCTGAGACAAACCCCGGCAGTGGGGCGCTGTCTCACCTACTCAGTGCTGGCGTCTCCTCCCGGGATCGCCAGTGCAGCCGCCAGCTCGCTTCCCTCTCCTTGCGTGGCCGTCTGCGTTNCTTGTCTATGTTGTCTTTCTCCTGGTCCTGAGACAAACCCCGGCAGTGGGGCGCTGTCTCACCTACTCAGTGCTGGCGTCTCCTCCCGGGATCGCCAGTGCAGCCGCCAGCTCGCTTCCCTCTCCTTGCGTGGCCATCTGCGTTCCTCTTCAGGCTCAGCTCAGCTTATCCTCTTCTGGTCCTGCTGCTCTTGGAACCAAATCTAAATTCCCTGCACCTGGAGGAGCCTGTGCTCTCTACCTGGCTGCACCTGGGACCTGCGGGCCACCTGTCTGCACGAAGATGCCCTTGAGGGTGGGGATCGCCAAGGCTCCAGACGTGCAGCCACAGGCCGCCTGTGAACTTACGCCCGGGGGTAGAGAGCAAACCGTCAGTGTCCGCTGTGTGGTCAGTTGTGAACTAACTCTCTGAGAGTGTGCAGATACACTCAGGGCGAGGAAGGGAGGCATCTCAGGATGTTCTTCTGAATATGTATTCTGATTCCCCACTTTAATTTATTTGGACTCAGACATTCTGTTGACTCATTTCGTAATTTATGAAGGAACCAGAGCCTCTTGATGAGAGTGAAAGAGAATGGAAAATCTGGCTTGAAACTCAAGATTCAAAAAACTAAGATCATGGCATCCAGTCCCATCACTTCATCTCAAAACAGAAGGGAAAAAGCGGAAGCAGTGACAGATTTATTTTCTTGGGCTCCAGAATCACTGCGGACAGTGACTGCATCTGTGAAATTATAAAACACTTGCTCCTTGGAAGGAGAGCTATGACAAACCTAGGCAGCATATTGAAAAATGGGGGGCATCACTTTGCAGACAAAGGTCTGTATACTCAAAACTATGGTTTTTCCAGTAGTCCTGCATGGATGTGAGAGTTGGACCGTTAAGAAGGCTGAGCACCAAAGAACAGATGCTTTCAAATTGTGTTGCTAGAGAAGACTTGAGAGTCCATTGGACAGCAAGGAGATCAAACCAGTCAGTCCTAAAGGAAACCAACCCTGAATATTCAATGGAAGGATTGATGCTGAAGGTGAAGCTCCAGTACTTTGGTCATCTGACGCAAAGAGCCGACTCAATGGAAAAAGACCCTGATGCTGGGAAAGACTGAGGGCAGGAGAAGAAGGGGATGACGAAATGAGGATGAGGTGGCTGGATGGCATCACTGACGCCATGGACACAAGCTTGAGCAAACTCCAGGAGATGCCGGAAGATGGGAGCCTGGCGTGCCGCAGTCCGTGGGGTGGCAGAGTCAGACACGACTCAGCGCTTGAACAACAGCAACGCGGGTAGATGCTGGAGATGACGAGTTGGCGCCTGCTTCCCTGGCAGCATAGCTGCTGGTTGACATTGTTTTTTGGCTGCCCAGAAATCCCTTGCCGAGGAGAAAGTTGACTGGAGTTGGGTACCATGTTTAGTTATTGAGTCTTGCCCTTCCCAGCTTGATCTTTTCACTAGTGTTACTTAAAGATGTCTCATTTTATGCTGTTTTCTTTAGCTGTAGTTTGTGATTGTTAAGTAAATAAAACTTAACTTTATTACCCTTATGGAAGTAGTCTAATTTTATGTCTGGGTTCTGGACAAAGCTCATTCCAGATTGTTCTTTATAAAAAGTGGAAACATCCCTAGAATTCTTGGAAATGACCGTCTGGCTGGAAGTTCTATCCCGCAGTTAAACTGGTGGTCCCTGAGCCCTAACATGGGACAGTCACAGACCTGTGTGGACCCTGACTTTGTCAGCTTCAGGCAGTGTGATTACTGCTGGACTAAGTGTTTTGGACTTCTGTAAACCTGCTAGTTCAGCTTTCAGCTTGTCCAGTTATTGCCAAGAAACCNCGGAAGATGGGAGCCTGGCGTGCCGCAGTCCGTGGGGTGGCAGAGTCAGACACGACTCAGCGCTTGAACAACAGCAACGCGGGTAGATGCTGGAGATGACGAGTTGGCGCCTGCTTCCCTGGCAGCATAGCTGCTGGTTGACATTGTTTTTTGGCTGCCCAGAAATCCCTTGCCGAGGAGAAAGTTGACTGGAGTTGGGTACCATGTTTAGTTATTGAGTCTTGCCCTTCCCAGCTTGATCTTTTCACTAGTGTTACTTAAAGATGTCTCATTTTATGCTGTTTTCTTTAGCTGTAGTTTGTGATTGTTAAGTAAATAAAACTTAACTTTATTACCCTTATGGAAGTAGTCTAATTTTATGTCTGGGTTCTGGACAAAGCTCATTCCAGATTGTTCTTTATAAAAAGTGGAAACATCCCTAGAATTCTTGGAAATGACCGTCTGGCTGGAAGTTCTATCCCGCAGTTAAACTGGTGGTCCCTGAGCCCTAACATGGGACAGTCACAGACCTGTGTGGACCCTGACTTTGTCAGCTTCAGGCAGTGTGATTACTGCTGGACTAAGTGTTTTGGACTTCTGTAAACCTGCTAGTTCAGCTTTCAGCTTGTCCAGTTATTGCCAAGAAACCATTTTTTTTAAAAGCAGATTTAATCTACTAAATAATGTAAACATTTTTAACTCTGATGACATCTATACTAGCCAAGTAAAACACTTTAAAAACACTTTATTTGGAATTGTACAAGGTATTTTAAAAAATGTTATATTTCATGAAGCAGATTTTTTAGCAGAACATGCTTAAGAAATAGATCTTATGGTTTTATTTAATTTCCATAACATTTAAAATGACTTGTTTAAATAATATGATGATGATTCTTTCTTTTTTTAGTTAAAATTCAGGGCCTGTGGAATCCGAGGCTGATGGCCGCTGCAGGGGGACGAGCAAGCTTGGTCTGGTTCTTTTCCTGCAGATGCGGCCGTCGTGGCTGTCCTGTGCGTTTGCTCATCTGGGGGTGTTTTTACAACTTTCTATATCTGAAATCTCCAATTTCTCAGTTTTAATTGTGAGCCAGCTCTCTAGCAGTGAACTTATATTAGGAACTTTAGTACATTGAGTCCTGATATTTATCATTGGGTTATTTCCTTTCTGAAGTTATTTAAATCACAAAATCTTGATATTATAAAATTTAAAAATATCAACTTATGTATTGACCTACAGTAATATCAAAATATCCAGCATCTGTAATTAAACAGTTCATAAATTAAAACATTTCTTTCCATTTATTTAAATACATGGTCTGATGAATGTGCGCATAAAAGATATTTTAGGAAATATGTATTGAAGTGTTTTTCAGGCTTATCTTGGCGATGGAAAGGTGTTCCAGGGGTGCTTACAACTTCTTAAATTGCTTAAATTTTTCATAATAAAAACTAAGTATCAGGAAAACTAATAAACACTCTCATTTTGAAAAATAACTTTTGGGTTACGATTGCATTTTAAACTATGTTAATGTCATCACAACAGAAAGCTTAACTCTAAAGGAGGTTTTAAGCGCTGTTGCTGCTGCTAAGTCGCTTCAGTCATGTCCGACTCTATATGACCCCATAGACGGCAGCCCACCAGGCTCCCCTGTTCCTGGGATTCTCCAGGCAAGAACACTGGAGTGGGTTGCCATTTCCTTCTCCAATGTATGAAACTGAAAAGTGAAAATGAAGTCGCTCAGTCGTGTCCGACCCTTAGTGACCCCATGGACTGCAGCCCACCAGGCTCCTCCATCCATGGGATTTTCCAGGCAAGAGTACTGGAGTGGGGTGCCATTGCCTTCTCTGGCCCACCAGGCTAGAAATAGAAAAACTAAATTTCTCACATGAATAAATAATAATCTTGTAGGAAAATCTCTGAAATTAATTATTTCAATTATTATTCACTTAGTCTTATCTGACCCTGCAACTCATGAACTGCAGCACACCAGGCTCCCCTGTCCTTCACCCTCTCCCAGAGTTCTCTCAAGTTCCTGTCCATCGAGTCGGTGATGCCATCTCATCTCATCTCATCCTCTGCCCTCTTCTCCTCCTGCCCTCAGCGTTTCCCAGCATCAGAGTCTTTTTCTAATGAGTTGACTGTTGGCATTAGATGGCCAAAGTACTGGAGCTTCAGCATCAGTACTTCCAGTGAATATTCAGGGTTGAATATTATTTCAATAAATTATTGCAGTTTATAATTATTTTCAGTAATTATTTCAATAAATAAAATGGAGTTGTTTTTGTTCTTTTATGGTTAATATAGCATTCTTACTAAATAGTGCTTTAAGTTGTAACAAAAGATGGCTTGAATCCCTCGCTGCATTTTTTTTAAACTGAATTTGGCTTAAGTTGAGGTGTTCCTGGTATCTGATTTTTAAAAAAATATTACATTTGCCAAACTTGACTGCTAAGCAGTGTCAGAAGGTAAATGATGAGAAGAGCGGTGCCTCTGTCTGCCACGCACACTTTGGTCTCTTTTTCCCCTGGATGTTTACCGCATTGGCGTGTGTGCTACAGAAACGTGCGTGGGGGGATGTCGGTGCCCTGCTGGGACCACGTCTTCCCTGTGTGTTCACTGCCCCACAGTTCACGTGGGCTGGGCAGAGATGCCAGGCGCGGGCTGAGCTTTTGGAGCAGAGTGCAGCGGGGCGACAGGGCCCTAGGAAGACGCTGAGGGAGCGTGGACCGACACCCGTGCATTAGGAAGGCGCTGAGGCAGCGTGGACCGACGCCCGTGCGCGTGGACCGACAGCCGTGTGCATGGACCGACGCCTGTGCGCGTAGACCAACACCCGTGCATTAGGAAGACGCTGAGGCAGCGTGGACCGACACCCTTGCATTAGGAAGGCGCTGAGGCAGCGTGGACCGACGCCCGTGCGCGTGGACCGACAGCCGTGTGCATGGACCGACGCCTGTGCGCGTAGACCAACACCCGTGCATTAGGAAGACGCTGAGGCAGCGTGGACCGACACCCTTGCATTAGGAAGGCGCTGAGGCAGCGTGGACCGACGCCCGTGCGCGTGGACCGACAGCCGTGTGCATGGACCGACGCCTGTGCGCGTAGACCAACACCCGTGCATTAGGAAGACGCTGAGGCAGCGTGGACCGACACCCTTGCATTAGGAAGGCGCTGAGGCAGCGTGGACCGACGCCCGTGCGCGTGGACCGACAGCCGTGTGCATGGACCGACGCCTGTGCGCGTAGACCAACACCCGTGCATTAGGAAGACGCTGAGGCAGCGTGGACCGACACCCTTGCATTAGGAAGGCGCTGAGGCAGCGTGGACCGACGCCCGTGCGCGTGGACCGACAGCCGTGTGCATGGACCGACGCCTGTGCGCGTAGACCAACACCCGTGCATTAGGAAGACGCTGAGGCAGCGTGGACCGACACCCTTGCATTAGGAAGGCGCTGAGGCAGCGTGGACCGACGCCCGTGCGCGTGGACCGACAGCCGTGTGCATGGACCGACGCCTGTGCGCGTAGACCAACACCCGTGCATTAGGAAGACGCTGAGGCAGCGTGGACCGACACCCTTGCATTAGGAAGGCGCTGAGGCAGCGTGGACCGACGCCCGTGCGCGTGGACCGACAGCCGTGTGCATGGACCGACGCCTGTGCGCGTAGACCAACACCCGTGCATTAGGAAGACGCTGAGGCAGCGTGGACCGACACCCTTGCATTAGGAAGGCGCTGAGGCAGCGTGGACCGACGCCCGTGCGCGTGGACCGACAGCCGTGTGCATGGACCGACGCCTGTGCGCGTAGACCAACACCCGTGCATTAGGAAGACGCTGAGGCAGCGTGGACCGACACCCTTGCATTAGGAAGGCGCTGAGGCAGCGTGGACCGACGCCCGTGCGCGTGGACCGACAGCCGTGTGCATGGACCGACGCCTGTGCGCGTAGACCAACACCCGTGCATTAGGAAGACGCTGAGGCAGCGTGGACCGACACCCTTGCATTAGGAAGGCGCTGAGGCAGCGTGGACCGACGCCCGTGCGCGTGGACCGACAGCCGTGTGCATGGACCGACGCCTGTGCGCGTAGACCAACACCCGTGCATTAGGAAGACGCTGAGGCAGCGTGGACCGACACCCTTGCATTAGGAAGGCGCTGAGGCAGCGTGGACCGACGCCCGTGCGCGTGGACCGACAGCCGTGTGCATGGACCGACGCCTGTGCGCGTAGACCAACACCCGTGCATTAGGAAGACGCTGAGGCAGCGTGGACCGACACCCTTGCATTAGGAAGGCGCTGAGGCAGCGTGGACCGACGCCCGTGCGCGTGGACCGACAGCCGTGTGCATGGACCGACGCCTGTGCGCGTAGACCAACACCCGTGCATTAGGAAGACGCTGAGGCAGCGTGGACCGACACCCTTGCATTAGGAAGGCGCTGAGGCAGCGTGGACCGACGCCCGTGCGCGTGGACCGACAGCCGTGTGCATGGACCGACGCCTGTGCGCGTAGACCAACACCCGTGCATTAGGAAGACGCTGAGGCAGCGTGGACCGACACCCTTGCATTAGGAAGGCGCTGAGGCAGCGTGGACCGACGCCCGTGCGCGTGGACCGACAGCCGTGTGCATGGACCGACGCCTGTGCGCGTAGACCAACACCCGTGCATTAGGAAGACGCTGAGGCAGCGTGGACCGACACCCTTGCATTAGGAAGGCGCTGAGGCAGCGTGGACCGACGCCCGTGCGCGTGGACCGACAGCCGTGTGCATGGACCGACGCCTGTGCGCGTAGACCAACACCCGTGCATTAGGAAGACGCTGAGGCAGCGTGGACCGACACCCTTGCATTAGGAAGGCGCTGAGGCAGCGTGGACCGACGCCCGTGCGCGTGGACCGACAGCCGTGTGCATGGACCGACGCCTGTGCGCGTAGACCAACACCCGTGCATTAGGAAGACGCTGAGGCAGCGTGGACCGACACCCTTGCATTAGGAAGGCGCTGAGGCAGCGTGGACCGACGCCCGTGCGCGTGGACCGACAGCCGTGTGCATGGACCGACGCCTGTGCGCGTAGACCAACACCCGTGCATTAGGAAGACGCTGAGGCAGCGTGGACCGACACCCTTGCATTAGGAAGGCGCTGAGGCAGCGTGGACCGACGCCCGTGCGCGTGGACCGACAGCCGTGTGCATGGACCGACGCCTGTGCGCGTAGACCAACACCCGTGCATTAGGAAGACGCTGAGGCAGCGTGGACCGACACCCTTGCATTAGGAAGGCGCTGAGGCAGCGTGGACCGACGCCCGTGCGCGTGGACCGACAGCCGTGTGCATGGACCGACGCCTGTGCGCGTAGACCAACACCCGTGCATTAGGAAGACGCTGAGGCAGCGTGGACCGACACCCTTGCATTAGGAAGGCGCTGAGGCAGCGTGGACCGACGCCCGTGCGCGTGGACCGACAGCCGTGTGCATGGACCGACGCCTGTGCGCGTAGACCAACACCCGTGCATTAGGAAGACGCTGAGGCAGCGTGGACCGACACCCTTGCATTAGGAAGGCGCTGAGGCAGCGTGGACCGACGCCCGTGCGCGTGGACCGACAGCCGTGTGCATGGACCGACGCCTGTGCGCGTAGACCAACACCCGTGCATTAGGAAGACGCTGAGGCAGCGTGGACCGACACCCTTGCATTAGGAAGGCGCTGAGGCAGCGTGGACCGACGCCCGTGCGCGTGGACCGACAGCCGTGTGCATGGACCGACGCCTGTGCGCGTAGACCAACACCCGTGCATTAGGAAGACGCTGAGGCAGCGTGGACCGACACCCTTGCATTAGGAAGGCGCTGAGGCAGCGTGGACCGACGCCCGTGCGCGTGGACCGACAGCCGTGTGCATGGACCGACGCCTGTGCGCGTAGACCAACACCCGTGCATTAGGAAGACGCTGAGGCAGCGTGGACCGACACCCTTGCATTAGGAAGGCGCTGAGGCAGCGTGGACCGACGCCCGTGCGCGTGGACCGACAGCCGTGTGCATGGACCGACGCCTGTGCGCGTAGACCAACACCCGTGCATTAGGAAGACGCTGAGGCAGCGTGGACCGACACCCTTGCATTAGGAAGGCGCTGAGGCAGCGTGGACCGACGCCCGTGCGCGTGGACCGACAGCCGTGTGCATGGACCGACGCCTGTGCGCGTAGACCAACACCCGTGCATTAGGAAGACGCTGAGGCAGCGTGGACCGACACCCTTGCATTAGGAAGGCGCTGAGGCAGCGTGGACCGACGCCCGTGCGCGTGGACCGACAGCCGTGTGCATGGACCGACGCCTGTGCGCGTAGACCAACACCCGTGCATTAGGAAGACGCTGAGGCAGCGTGGACCGACACCCTTGCATTAGGAAGGCGCTGAGGCAGCGTGGACCGACGCCCGTGCGCGTGGACCGACAGCCGTGTGCATGGACCGACGCCTGTGCGCGTAGACCAACACCCGTGCATTAGGAAGACGCTGAGGCAGCGTGGACCGACACCCTTGCATTAGGAAGGCGCTGAGGCAGCGTGGACCGACGCCCGTGCGCGTGGACCGACAGCCGTGTGCATGGACCGACGCCTGTGCGCGTAGACCAACACCCGTGCATTAGGAAGACGCTGAGGCAGCGTGGACCGACACCCTTGCATTAGGAAGGCGCTGAGGCAGCGTGGACCGACGCCCGTGCGCGTGGACCGACAGCCGTGTGCATGGACCGACGCCTGTGCGCGTAGACCAACACCCGTGCATTAGGAAGACGCTGAGGCAGCGTGGACCGACACCCTTGCATTAGGAAGGCGCTGAGGCAGCGTGGACCGACGCCCGTGCGCGTGGACCGACAGCCGTGTGCATGGACCGACGCCTGTGCGCGTAGACCAACACCCGTGCATTAGGAAGACGCTGAGGCAGCGTGGACCGACACCCTTGCATTAGGAAGGCGCTGAGGCAGCGTGGACCGACGCCCGTGCGCGTGGACCGACAGCCGTGTGCATGGACCGACGCCTGTGCGCGTAGACCAACACCCGTGCATTAGGAAGACGCTGAGGCAGCGTGGACCGACACCCTTGCATTAGGAAGGCGCTGAGGCAGCGTGGACCGACGCCCGTGCGCGTGGACCGACAGCCGTGTGCATGGACCGACGCCTGTGCGCGTAGACCAACACCCGTGCATTAGGAAGACGCTGAGGCAGCGTGGACCGACACCCTTGCATTAGGAAGGCGCTGAGGCAGCGTGGACCGACGCCCGTGCGCGTGGACCGACAGCCGTGTGCATGGACCGACGCCTGTGCGCGTAGACCAACACCCGTGCATTAGGAAGACGCTGAGGCAGCGTGGACCGACACCCTTGCATTAGGAAGGCGCTGAGGCAGCGTGGACCGACGCCCGTGCGCGTGGACCGACAGCCGTGTGCATGGACCGACGCCTGTGCGCGTAGACCAACACCCGTGCATTAGGAAGACGCTGAGGCAGCGTGGACCGACACCCTTGCATTAGGAAGGCGCTGAGGCAGCGTGGACCGACGCCCGTGCGCGTGGACCGACAGCCGTGTGCATGGACCGACGCCTGTGCGCGTAGACCAACACCCGTGCATTAGGAAGACGCTGAGGCAGCGTGGACCGACACCCTTGCATTAGGAAGGCGCTGAGGCAGCGTGGACCGACGCCCGTGCGCGTGGACCGACAGCCGTGTGCATGGACCGACGCCTGTGCGCGTAGACCAACACCCGTGCATTAGGAAGACGCTGAGGCAGCGTGGACCGACACCCTTGCATTAGGAAGGCGCTGAGGCAGCGTGGACCGACGCCCGTGCGCGTGGACCGACAGCCGTGTGCATGGACCGACGCCTGTGCGCGTAGACCAACACCCGTGCATTAGGAAGACGCTGAGGCAGCGTGGACCGACACCCTTGCATTAGGAAGGCGCTGAGGCAGCGTGGACCGACGCCCGTGCGCGTGGACCGACAGCCGTGTGCATGGACCGACGCCTGTGCGCGTAGACCAACACCCGTGCATTAGGAAGACGCTGAGGCAGCGTGGACCGACACCCTTGCATTAGGAAGGCGCTGAGGCAGCGTGGACCGACGCCCGTGCGCGTGGACCGACAGCCGTGTGCATGGACCGACGCCTGTGCGCGTAGACCAACACCCGTGCATTAGGAAGACGCTGAGGCAGCGTGGACCGACACCCTTGCATTAGGAAGGCGCTGAGGCAGCGTGGACCGACGCCCGTGCGCGTGGACCGACAGCCGTGTGCATGGACCGACGCCTGTGCGCGTAGACCAACACCCGTGCATTAGGAAGACGCTGAGGCAGCGTGGACCGACACCCTTGCATTAGGAAGGCGCTGAGGCAGCGTGGACCGACGCCCGTGCGCGTGGACCGACAGCCGTGTGCATGGACCGACNCGTGCTTAGCGAAGCCCTTGGTGTGGAGCAGGAGTAAGTGCTCCACCAGCGATCGTTCTGACTCTCCTAACCCTAACCCTAACCCTAACTCTCACTCTCTCTAGCTCTCCGTGTGACAGCATCTCCCCTGCTTTGTCTTGGCAGCTTTGTAGTGGCTGGCACATGGTCAGCAGATAAATACTTATGTAATGTGGAGCTCTCACAGGCAAAGTTAAACCCAGGCCATGCTTCTCTCATAGAAAAGCAAAGAATTTTGCGAATATTGTTTTCTGTCTTAAAGCATAAAACCTTTCTTTACTATTATATCGTTAAAGTTTTTAACACATAAATGATTTTTAAATTTTTTAAAATAAAAATTCGAGGGATTTAAGGGAAAATTCAGAATGTGATTTACGTATAGGCACTGGCTGTGCTGTGCTTGGTTGCTCAGTCATGCCCAGGTCTTTGTGACCCAATGGATGTAGCCCACCAGGGTTCTCTACCCACGGAATTTTCCAGACAGGAATACTGGAGTTGCCATGCCCTCCTCCAGGGGATCTTCCCAACCCAGGGATTGAACCCAGGTCTCCCACATTGCAGNGTCTTTGTGACCCAATGGATGTAGCCCACCAGGGTTCTCTACCCACGGAATTTTCCAGACAGGAATACTGGAGTTGCCATGCCCTCCTCCAGGGGATCTTCCCAACCCAGGGATTGAACCCAGGTCTCCCACATTGCAGGCGGATTCTTTCCTGTCCAAGCCACCAGGGAATCCCTGTATACAGGTGTACAAATGTGTGTGCAAACATGTACACGTTTTTATATACACAGTACTGTATTTTTGCTTAATTTTGTTTAATGTCTTTGAAAACTAAACTGTGAAATTACAAAGTAGGAGCTTGTTTTCAGTTTTCTGGAGGAACCTTTTTGATTTTGTCAAACATTTTGACAAAACCTAGTACCATCTTGTATCATGTTTGTACAGCAGACAGAGAACTTATTATCAAGTGTTGACTTTATCCTAAAACGCTCTGCCTGGGACTTAACACGTACAGGCTCAGGAAAGGCTTACAGAGCCACACTTGGGAGTGTCTGGACCTGCACTTCCCTCTGACAGCCTCCTTGCGTCCTGGCATAAGTGTGGTGCTGATTGAAACAGAAGGTTCACAAGGAGTCCTGCCACTGGAGGTTGCCTGAGCCCAGAGCCGTTCCTCCAGGGGGCTCGAGCCCTGGCCTGCATTCTGGTTCACCCATCTCCCTGCCCAGCCTCTGGGTTTGAGAGTGGACTGTGGGAAGCATCGTGCCAGGGAGAGTGAAGAAAGACTCAATCACGTGAGAGAGGGTGCTGCTTTCAGAGATGACGTTTTGTTTTTCCTGAATGTCTCAGCCGTTTCTATCACCCAAGCCGTTCATCCCTTGGAGCGTGTTTGACTTGATTTCTTTATATAAGAGATTATTGGATACTTTCTTGATATACCAAACTAACTGCACTGCTTATTATTTGTGAAGTACATTTGTTTTAGCAGAACTTTTTCTCAGGTGTTAATTTATCTTCTGTATTGAATAATGAACAGTACAGTGAAGAGATGTTATTTTTGCCTTTCTATGTATTTTTAGTGCTTTTAATTAAGAAAGAAATTAAAGTTTTTGTGCCCTCAGATCTTTAAAAAATTACTTGAGTGTGCATTTTGTATTAGGTCTTAAAACAGTAAAGCAGCAAAGTATAAGATTCAGACAGTGCCCGGGGAGTGTGTGCCCTGTTAAGCCTGTGCTCCTTGTCTTGGCAGGCATTTTGGACCAGTCCGCCGTGTGGGTTGACGAGATGAGTTACTATGACATGCGCACCGACAGGAGTAAAGGGGCTCCTCCCTTGTCCCTGCGTCCTGCCAACCCACTCGGCATCGAGATTGAAAAGTGAGTCCTGCCTCCCTCAGCTGCCTCGCTTTCCACGTGCTGAGTTCCATGTTCAGGCTCCAGAAACATGCGAGGAAGCAGAGCTGATGATGCCTCTGTCACTGGAGGCAGTGTCGTTTCTGGCGCCTGCTAGAGAGAACGCTCCGATTAAAATGCCAGCAAAACCTCCCTCCCTCTTCAGGTTTTGAGCTTTCACTTTGTGAAGAAAAAGTATTTTGAAATTTTTAGTAACTAATACTTCTAATGATAACGAGAGTTAGTGTGTTGTCTGGAGCTGGTAAGTTTAAATATTTAGATGGTATTTGAGATTAAAATAGAATTTTCCATATGCTTGATTTTTCAGGAAACATTCGACAGTAATTAGACCCAGTGTGGTCCTGTCATTCTGTTTATGTTCTCTACCTGTAATTCATATTTAGTTCAGACTGACTTACCAGAATTACGGCAAGTAAATGGTATCTTTCGAATGTCTCGGGNATAGAATTTTCCATATGCTTGATTTTTCAGGAAACATTCGACAGTAATTAGACCCAGTGTGGTCCTGTCATTCTGTTTATGTTCTCTACCTGTAATTCATATTTAGTTCAGACTGACTTACCAGAATTACGGCAAGTAAATGGTATCTTTCGAATGTCTCGGGTCCCCCAGACCCCCTCCCATCCAGTAGAGCCGTCTTTCTGAATAGGTTTCAGGATACTCCTTACGTAATGGTGGCCAGCCAGAAGGCACTCAGAGTGCGACTCTGTGGGAACGGTGTTTCTTTCTCCTCTGCAGGGGTTGGTTGGGTCCAAGCCCTTCTCCCAGTTGGCTCCAGGCCTTTTACCGCTGCCTGCAGGGTGACTTGGAGGCTGCAGGCAGGGGCCTGTGTCGGGGCGTGTGTTGGGCAGGTGGGGCGGGGGGGCAGGTGTGTGCTCACAGCCTGTTGCTCTGCTGCCCAGGAGAAGACTCTTTTCATGACTTAGGATTTCAGAGTGATAAATTGTATTCAGATCTTAAGATAGTAACATGTACATTCAAGAAGTGCTCAAACGGTGATAAAATTTACTATAATATTTCTTCCAAGTTCTTGAAAGTTTCCATAATAATTTGCTCAGCCATGGAATAACCAAAGGATAGTTTGGAAAAGGTAGAAGCTTGACTGTCATACAAATACAAGATGCAGACATGTCCAAGCTTTTATTTAATTCATTAATGGGGAGCCCAGTGGCACGTTAAGCCAGCTGAGACGGAATCCCAGGGCACAGGCAGAGTGGGCAATGCCAGGCAGCGCGGCGCCNCTGTGTCTTGGGAGGTTGTCCTGTTTTGAAAAAGGCCTGAGGGTTTTAAAAGGCAGGTTTCAGTGGCATGGACTGTTCTGGGTCACAGCTGTGAGGCTCTTTGGCCACCATGGGTCACTCTGGAGCTGTTTTAATCGTTTCAGTGCCTGATAAATTAAGAGTTTAAGGATTAAGAACATCCAGGAAAGAAAAGTAATTGCTGGGTCTTTATTTAATCCGAACTTTGATAGTTCTGTCTAAAGCTCAAACAAAAGTCACAATGTATTCCTATACTCAGGGAAAGGCTACCCACTCCAGTATTCTGGCCTGGAGAATTCCATGGACAGTCCAAGGGGTCATGAAGAGTCGGACACGACTGAGCGACTTTTACTATCATAAAATGATTTCCTTGAGTTTTAGTTTATCTTGTAATCCACCTGCAGTTTAATCTCTTGACCTTTCCGTGTCCTCTCACCTTCTGATTGTCTTGTCACTGCTGCTGCCACCAGCCATGAAGGGGGCTTGAACTGTCTCTTACTGCTCTCTTCCTTTATTTTATTTTTCAAACCGTAAACTTTATTTTGTATTGAGGTTTAGCCAATTAAGAGTGCTGTGGTAATTTCAGGTGAACAGTGAAGGGACTCAGCCGTACATGTACCTGCATCCGTTCTCCCCCAGACCCCCTCCCATCCAGTAGAGCCGTCTTTCTGAATAGGTTTCAGGATACTCCTTACGTAATGGTGGCCAGCCAGAAGGCACTCAGAGTGCGACTCTGTGGGAACGGTGTTTCTTTCTCCTCTGCAGGGGTTGGTTGGGTCCAAGCCCTTCTCCCAGTTGGCTCCAGGCCTTTTACCGCTGCCTGCAGGGTGACTTGGAGGCTGCAGGCAGGGGCCTGTGTCGGGGCGTGTGTTGGGCAGGTGGGGCGGGGGGACAGGTGTGTGCTCACAGCCTGTTGCTCTGCTGCCCAGGAGAAGACTCTTTTCATGACTTAGGATTTCAGAGTGATAAATTGTATTCAGATCTTAAGATAGTAACATGTACATTCAAGAAGTGCTCAAACGGTGATAAAATTTACTATAATATTTCTTCCAAGTTCTTGAAAGTTTCCATAATAATTTGCTCAGCCATGGAATAACCAAAGGATAGTTTGGAAAAGGTAGAAGCTTGACTGTCATACAAATACAAGATGCAGACATGTCCAAGCTTTTATTTAATTCATTAATGGGGAGCCCAGTGGCACGTTAAGCCAGCTGAGACGGAATCCCAGGGCACAGGCAGAGTGGGCAATGCCAGGCAGCGCGGCGCCACGCCGGCCCCGGCCCTGCCCGGCGACCTCCCGGGTGCACCCTCACCCGACAGGCCTCAGCCCCTACTTCCGCTTCTGTGTCACAGAGAGCAGGTGCGCCTGGCTGGCGTGGGGGCCCTGGCAGGCATCCACACTGCGGAAGGACCGCCCGTGTGATGTCTCTCACAAGTGTTCTGATCAAAAGAAGAAGGAACAGAGATTCCAGAAAGCAAGAAAATGGAAGGTGAAAGTCGGAAAATGTATGGGAACCAAGAGAAGAGAGTAGTTTAGGCCAGAAAAATGCTTTTCAGGTTCCTTCTTAGGTTTTAAAGATACTGTCAGGAAAGCTGCATTTGTTTTATTGAAGTCTGGCCTCAAAAAGAGAAGCCATATTTTAGAAAAAGAGGATGGAAAAGGAAGAACAGATGTTAAAATATGGGTATGGATTTTATTTCCCTGACTCACTTCATATTTTTTAGATAAAAGCTCTGGTCCCTGTAGAGAATGGTGTTGCACTCAGGTTAGAAGCCCTGGGAGCATTTCCTCTTACGGTCTCTTTTATTTCTGTTTGTTAATGTCATTTGGGGCTTCTTTTGTAATTAGAAGATGGGAGACAACCTATTTTTAATTAAAAAAAAATGTCATCAGAGAAGGAATAACAGGATTTAATTACTTGCTTGTTGAAATATATTAATTGAGAATGTTTGAAGAATTACAACTACTTGTAAAGTGCTGTGGCCCTGATTTACTCCCAAACTGGAGTGCCGCAGTCGCCTGTGGGAGAGCAGGGCATTTTGTGTTTGCATGACTGCCCTGTCTGTGACAGGGTGGGTGCTCTGGAGGCTCCTGTCCCACAGTCGCGTGCGCAGCGTGCATCCCGGGTGCCCTGCAGCACCTCTGAGTGTGAGCCGCCAGCGAGAGGCAGCCAGGCGTGCCCCTCCCTGTGTGCGCGTCCGGGTGCTGCTGTCTTTCTGCCCACAGGCCTAGCAGTTGGCGTTTATGGCCTCCTTCGGCTGCTAAAATCCTTCATGGTCCTAGGCTTTTAACTGATGTTTTGCACATGCACTGCCTTGAAACTTATAAAAATGTTACTAATTACTTGGAAAAAAATAACATCACTTGAACTGAGATTAGAATTTGCTCATAAAAAGTCTGTATTTCTAATTATACTGACTGTCACAAATGGGCATTTTTTGCACTGCTTAAATTATGATGGAGACAAACTGTTTAAACTGAAAAAGAAGATAAAAACAGGTTCATATTAATAAGTAAAAGCCTTCCCTAGGTTTTATTTCTTAAAAATCCTCTCTACCTAGTAGGAGAGTATTTGTAAGTGAAACTTTTGGAGATGGTACATATATGGATGAAGCACAAGCTGGAATCAAGATTGCCAGGAGAAATACCAATCACCTCAGATATGCAGATGGCAGAACCATTATGGCAGAAAGCGAAGAGGAACTAAAGAGCCTCTTGATGAGAGTCAAAGAGAGCGAAAAAGTTGGCTTAAAGCTCAACATTCAGAAAACGAAGATCATGGCATCCAGTCCCATCACTTCATAGCAGATAGATGGGGAAACAATGGAAACAGTGGCAGACTTTATTATAATTTTGGGCTCCAAAAGCACTGAAGATGGTGACTGTAGCCATGAAATTAAAAGACACTTACTCCTTGAAAGGAAAGCTATTACCAAACTAGACAGCATATTAAAAAGCAGAGACATTATTTTGCCAACAAAGGTCCGTCTAGTCGAAGCTGTGGTTTTTCCAGTAATCATTTATGGTGTGAGAGTTGGACTATAGAGAGAGCTGAGCACTGAAGAACGGATGCTTTTGAACTGTGGTGTTGGAGCAGACTCTTGAGAGTCCCTTGGACTGCAAGATCCAACTAGTCCATCCTAAAGGAAATGAGTCCTGAATATTCATTGGAAGGACTGATGCTGAAGCTGAAACTCCAATACTTTGGCCACCTGATGCGGAGAGCTGACTCATTGGGAAAGACCCTGATGCTGGGAGAGATTGAGGGCAGGAAGAGAAGGTGGTGACAGAGGACGAGATGGTTGGATGGCGTCACCAATGCGATGGACACGAGTCTGAGTGAACCCCGGGAGTTGGTGATGGACAGGGAGGCCTGGCGCGCTGCAGGCCATGGGGTCGCAGAGAGCTGGCCACGCCTGAGTGAGTAGGCTGACTGCCGTATATGGGCGTAAGGGCATTACAGTGGAGCTTCTCCCCCCACACCGCACCACGTTTTTGTATGATCCGCTGTTTGTTGGCAGTTGCTACCTGGGAAGAGGTGTCTTGAGCAGTGCGTTGATGCCCGACTGGCTTCTGCGTTGTGTCCACAGAGGCTTTATGAGCCGCGCAGTCTGGCGTGTTCCTCATCAGGCTGCCTTCCAGTAGCAAGAAAAGGTGACCAGTTTTCCTGCTCCAGTTAGAAAACAAGGAAAGGTGACCAAGTGGTTCTTAGTATGAGTGTGGAAGGGAAGCGCCTTGGAAAAGACTGCCTTTTAGAAGTTTCAAAAACAGGGTTGTGGACTGTGGTACAGTGCCTGCGCCCAGAAACTGTGTGAGCCCCAAACAGGGAAAGAACGCGTAGCCCCCAGCAGGCTGATGACACTCAGTGCAGAGAGCAGCCTGGCGCTGGGGTGAGAGCCGCGCGGCCGCGCACGACCCGGCCAGTCGGGAGCTGCGGCGCGGGCCTGGGCGCGGCCGCGCGCGCACTCAGCCCTCAGCCCTCTGCAGGGGCGGGGAGGTTTTCTCAGAACTTCTGTGGTTCTGCTGACTGGGGTCGCCAGGTCAGGTTCCTCTTGAAAGTGAATGCTGCTGAGTTGAGGCCATTCCTGTAGTCATGCACCTGACCTGTGCCTGGGTCCTCACGGCTAAACCCTTGGGAAGGTGTAATCTGAGCTCACATTGCCATCTAATGGGGAGCGTGCACTGTGGGGGCAGGACGGCTGTCAGCTGCTAGACCTGTGGGTTCCCTAGTGAAAGCACTTGGTGTGTTACACGTTAGCCTGTTGCTCGCACTCTGGGTTGTGAGTTTGAAGTCAGTCACTTAGAGTGTGCCTTGCTGTTCATCTGTGGCTCCACGTGGAGGGTCAGACCCTGCAGCCCAGTCACTCTGGACAGAGGGTTCGGCCTCCAGACTTCATGCGCCCGCGGCAGGTGCTTATGCCCTTCCTGGGGCTCTGACCGAGACCGTCCGCAGCTCTCTGCTTTCCGAATCCCTCCCTCACTTTCTGTGTTTCTAGATGTACAGCTGCATATATAGACATTTTTCATAAGGTTCTCCGGTTCTTTATTTGACAACAGAAGTACTGGGCTGTTTCTTTGACTGTAAAATGGGGTTATATAACTCATCATGTGTTAGGAGAATCAGATAAAATGATTCTTTCTTAATGAAAGAATCTATTAAATATAGAGAACCAAGTGTAAGGAATAAAGGTAACAAAGTAACATTTTTGAGCATTTATTAAGTCTCAAAAACTGTTAAGCCTTCCACATGCATTATCTACTTTAATCCTCAGCATTTTATTAGGAGGAAGATACTATGATCCCATTACCCCCGTGAGTAAGTGGAGCCCTCGGGAGGTAAGCTGGCTTCCTCAAGGCTGTTCAGAGCTCTGTGAGCCTGTGCACACGGCCCTGAGCTGCCTCTGCCTCTGCGGGGTGCTCACCGCGGGCCTCGCTGCCTCCAGCGGTGTCTCTCGTCGTCAGCTTTCTCGGTGTTTGTGTAGCAGGTCTTATTTGGGGGTAGATTCAGGGTGCCTTCAGCTGTAAGTAATAGAAAACAAAAATTCACTGTGGTGTAAGCAAGGAACATATTTATTTCTCGTATTATACGAAGTCCAGAGATAGTGGGTTCCACAGTTGGTTGAGTCAGGACCCCGAAGTGTCACCGAGCCGTGAGGAGCCTGGCTCTGCTGTCCTCCGCCTGTGGCAGCACAGATTTCCTCCTAACTGCAGAGGGGCTGCAGATAAGGGACTGTCCATTAGCATCAGCTTTGCTTGAACTTGATCTAGATGTGTGCAAAGAAGCGTGAGTGCTGTGTAGATCTGCCTGGGTCAGCAACGGTCGTCAGCATCAGTGTGTCTTAAGCCAGCTCTCACACAGGTCTTTGACAGAAAGCATTTTAACAGGTTGATTTACTGTTTTTAATGTCCGTGTACCCAAATGTTGTCTATTGGATAGGAAATGATTTCATATTTGCATAGATTTCATGAAGTATCAACTCAGCCTCTTTAAGTTTTATATTCTTTTATTGATACAATTTATGCATTTTAACTAATTTTCTATCTTACATATACAAAGTTTATATATACAGTTAAAGTTTATTTGGTGTGGGAAGTACATTTTTCATATGCACAGACTTAGACCCCATAGTGTCTCATGTATCGCTGCAGTGATGTATGTCCGTGTTTATTCCTGTTGGTTACATCTTTGTAGTAATAGCACTCTAAACACATCTTAAGCCTTTTTCCTCCCTCAGAAGTAAATTTCCCCAGAAGGACTTAGAAACGCTGTTCCCTGGAATGAGCGCTGACTTTACAAGTGAGAACTTCTCCGCTGCATGGTACCTAATTGAGAACCACTCCCACACGAGGTGAGGGCGTGGGCAGTGCCGCGTGGCTTCTCGGGGTACTTGTGAACACGTCAGAGTATCTGGCTCCTTACTTGTAAAATGGGATCATTACTTCCAGGAGCCCTGCCTCCTTCTACCCTGATGCTTCTGTATGTTTCCTTGTTGGTGCCACCCGGTAAAGCTGGGGTCTCAGCTGTTGTCCCATGCCTGCATGTGACCCCCTCCCTGCTCAGGTAACAGAGTTCTCAAGTACTGGTCTAAAACAAGGAAGACACCTCCTTCCTGACCAGAGAGCAAAGGAAGATGAGTTGTTTATCATTTTTCAAAGACTTAAAATCAGCAGAAGGTACCCACGGGCCACACGCCCAGTTGCAGCGCCCCTCTGTTCCTGCTGCTTGAGAGTGTGCCTGCCCTCCGGCGACAGCAGGCCTGTGGCTCGCATGCAAGGCTAGCTGGAACGCTCTCCTATAGTAGAAATATTTGACTAAATGGTTTATTGTGTAAAATTTGTATCCTTGCAACACCCCAACTTGTTAAAATACACCTTAGAAGAAATTCTTCCTTCACCTATTGGGATCAAAACCATCATAGAAAACAAGAAAAGTTGGTATATACTTAGAGTAAATTTGGCCTGGTAAAGTTTTAGAGCAACTGTCTGGAGTCTGTCTTTGGGAAAGATGGGTCTGACTTCTCGATATAGATGTGCTTTTCTGTTACCATGAGTCAGGACTGATCTCCAGTCTCTGTGTAGTACCATCTTGGCGCTCAAGAATATAGTCAACATTTATAGCCAGATTTTCTTAGCTTCAGTGGAAATGAAACTTCTGAAATACAGAGACCAGCCAGTTTTTCTCTGCTTGAGTTATAAAGATGAAGTAGTATGGTCTGTTCACTTACGTAAATTTTGAGCCGACCCCCGTGATTCCTGTGAAATCACTGTTAATGGTGGGGCCTGGCTGTGATGTGCACGGAGTGGACGTCCAGCGGGTCCTGCCACCCACCCCTGTGTGGTCCAGGCCTCTGCATCTGGGAGATGCTCTTCAGAACTCCTTACCTGGCAAACCCTGTGTTGATTTGGATCAAGTGTAGGCATATCTACGGGTATAGTTGCTTCTCAGGGGTCTGACACCTGAGGGCTGTGCAAAGCTGTTGTACAGCTGCTGTGACTTGGGCGTTTGTAGTGTACAGAGGGTTAGATCTGGGTGAGACTTTGGAAGCATGGTCTCATCTGATTACGTGCTATATTAGTCTGTGTCTCTCCAGTGTAGCTTCAGTATTTTACAGCTAACGCATTGTCTTCTCGTGGCTTCGTTTCACTTCAGTTTTGAACAGCTCAAAATGGCGATCACCCACCTGAAGAGACAGGCTAGCAAGAAGAGCGAGGGCAGCCTGGCGTACGTGAAAGGGGGGCTCAGTACGTTCTTTGAGGCACAGGACGCCCTCTCAGGTAGGTAGCCCTCGGGTGTCTGCTGGGGCTTCCGCGTTGGCTACAGTCCTGAGCTTGCAGAGGGCAAGCAGGCCGTGGCCCTGGGGCTGTGTGCATGGCTGTTACTGTGGAGAGAATCTCCTCTTGGTGACTGAACGCTGTTCCCATGCACATGGTTCTGTGTTCCCAGTTTACAGACGTGAAAGCAGGCTGAGGGGTTTGGGTCACCTGCCCACGCAGTGTGGGTCGGATGGGGTGAAGCTTTTGTCCTGGGATCACACTGCCTCGGCTCAAATTTTGGGTTTGGCTGCGTGACCTTGGTCAACTTACTTAATTTCACTGAACCATGGTTTCCCATCTGTGAAACATGACTAATGTTAGGACCTCATCACTGGCTTCTTCCTGGATGCACAGCATGTGTTAGACGTTTCCTGTGGTGTCTGCTTAAGGCCATGTCTCAGTAACGTTTACCTTGCTATTTTTATTACTTTAACTATGTCACAGTTTTGAGTTTCATATTGTACTTTGGAGATTTACTTTGAAAATTTTCTTAATGATTCACTTGAGGAAACCTGATTTGCTTTTAAAACTTCCTCTCATCAGTAGGTAAAAGTTTTTACTTATAAATTAATGATTTCCTGTTACTTTATCAGAATCATTCAGACATATATAAATACTAGCAAAAAAACTAATGTAATTTGCACATACACAAATTGACGTGCTGGTAGATGTTACTAGATACTTCTTGAGAGCCTCCAGGGAAATATACACTGAGCAGAACGTGGATAGTGTGATTTGCCATGTTGTGCCCACGGCTGAAGGTACCTACTTTGAGGTTGGTAGATATCCAGTAGCAGTATTTCTGTTTTGTAGATGGTGAAACTGAGAAATAGGAATGACTTTCCTGTGCCCAAATACCAAACATATTAGTAATTTAAGCCTTATTTTTCTTTTTTTAATTCAGTCATCTTTACTACTCAGGCTTCATGATCAGATGACTAAGTACATGTGTTATGTACTGTTTTAATAGCATTAAATTACCGTGACTGGTGTCTGCTGGTTACTTTGCAGAGTTTTTGTGTTTTGTGCTTCTTTCTAGCAGTGAAATAACCATTTTTTGAGCTGTTTAAAAATGTCTTTTTTGATGTACCATTTTCCCACCCATTAAAATAGCCTACATTTTAATTGGTGCTTTTTTTTCTAGCTATTCATCAAAAACTAGAAGCGGATGGAACGGAAAAAGTAGAAGGGTCCATGACGCAGAAACTGGAGAATGTTCTGAACAGTGAGTTTTGTCCCAAACTTATTTACGGACTTTATAACAAGCTTTGATACAGTTCTTGGACCTGGTTTCACAGAACAAGGCAGTTAAGTTGTATTTTGGTATTTATTTCTAAATAGCAGTGATTTAAAGAGCATAGAGGAGAATAAAAATGTTGAAAATGAATGTTCTCTTTCTGTTTGCATTTTATTTATGAGAAATCATCATTTGAGAGCAAGCCAGTATGCTTCTTAAAAAGTAAAATTTGCTACCATAAAGGAGGCCATTGCGTAAATGACATCATCACAAGTAAAAAATTGCTGTGGCAATAGCCAGGATCATCACTGACCAGGAGCATAGAGGAGCATCTCCAAGCATCTGCCGGCAGCAACACGAATCACATCAGCTGCTGGAAGGACAGACACCGAGCTGTCTGTGTGTGTATGCCATGCCTTCTTCCAAAACAAAGTTAAGACAGCTGCATTCTTGAGTGTTTCTAACTCTGAGACATTTTGTAAGGATTGTAGGCCAAGAGAAACTGATGCATGGAATTCAAGGCTCTATCTACCTCCCCTTCTTTCTGCTGACATATGAACTTCCAGCTGCTTGCCCTACAGATTTAGAAGAAACTCAGCAGATAAATTAGTCCCTGTTATAATATTAGTGGCTTGAAAGTAAACTGTTGTCTTCACTAATATAGCGAAACACTTGACGAGGAGCAGTGATGTCCAGGGGACTTTCCTAGTTGTCAAGTATGAGCATGTAGAGCACACAGCTTCACCAGGAAGTCGAGTCGAGAATAACTAAAATATTGAAGACCCCCAGCATTGGCCCTTTATTGATTCTATAATGTAGGACTGTAATAACAAGTCAGTTTTGCACTTCCATCTTAACTTAGTCCCATCAGCAGAAGTTTCTGGGCTTTTTTGTAATAATCTGTTTATAAACCTTGGGATCTCTGATAATAAGTGTTTTCTAGAAAGAAATTTTAATTTGATATAGGCTTTCCTTGGTAGTAGAATTTGAGTACTTCAATTTCATCTCAAAGTTTATGAGCTTAACAACACTTTAAATATTTTTCTCTCTGTTTTTTTGTATTACTATCATTTTGCCTTGAGATTTTACCTCATTTCTTTTTCTTGTCTGAGTATCCACTCACCAGCTTTGTTCAAATGAATATAGTCTGAATTCAGCCCAAACAAGCATTTACTAAATCTGCTTCTGTATTAACATAGTCAGACATTTTAAAGGGTTATCAAACCATGATATCTGTTAAAAAAAATGATAGTAACTTTGAAAAGGTGATTTGTGAAAACAAGCTGGCTTAGTAAGTATCTCATTGTATCAGTAGATGAAAATGGATATTTGTTAATGTTGGAAAAAATTAAGATCTGTTTCATGCTGAGGCCCAGCGTAGTGTATAACATCACTTTTTTTCTTTTCATTACTTTAGGTAATTCTCCCTTGAGACTTGTGGTACTAAAATTTGTAAGGGAAATTGTTTTGCTTTTATTCCTTTATAACACAAACTTTTTCTAGAAATGTGTCCTTCTAAATTTCTACTGAAGTTTGCTCTTTCTTGAGTAAATTGGCTTACCATGAATATCACTTCTCTGAGAAGCCCTTTGAGATTCAGGACTTTCTGGGATGAACGTCTTTTGTAGAATATATTTCTTTGTAACAGTCCCTTTTCCCTGGAAATATTTTTCTGTCGGCTGTGTGTTGGGGTTTGCTGTCGTAGGGGAAGCTTGTGGTCCAGGTGACCTCGGCCAGCTTAAGGCTGGTGTGCCCAGTGTCGTGCTGGGTCCAGCGTCCAGTGCCGAGCTGGGGGCTTGCGGCTGCCTCCCTCAAGCAGGTCCCTGCCCAGAGAGTGGGACTGGATCCCTGCTCTTGAGGAGCTGTGCAGAGATTATACAGGAGTGTGGGCACAGTCTGGGGCGTGATCACACACTAGCTTACATGTGCTTTTCCTGAGTTATTTTAGATGAAACTTCTTAAGATTTGGGAAATCCTCTCACTTTAAGATTCTGAAGGATGACGTTGGCCACAAGAAATTCAGTCCATTTGGTTCAGAATTTACCAGTTTTAAACCTTTCATTGAAATGCTTGAAAACATGTTCTCATTGATACATTTCTCATATTTGCTTTGGTATTTAATAATTCCTTCTTAATTTCAAAGCAGTGACACAGTGATGGCTGATTTCTGTGGAATCCGCATTCCTTTGTGTGTGCCACCTGTTGCAGGAGTGTACGGCCAGCAGCTTCGGTGGCAGTGGAGATGTAGCTGTTGGGCACTTAAAACATGGCTAGTGTCACTGAGGAATGTAGTTTTTAATTTCAGTTTCACTTGAAGTAGCCCATGTGCTGGATGCTGCGGGTTAGATAGCGCCGTTTGCAGGGAAGGACAGTGTGGCTCAGCCTGGCCAGAGGGTGCTTCCGCACCCTACAGGTGCTCAGCCCTGCAAGCTGGGAAGCTTGTTCTGTTATCTCCATTTTATTGATGAAAGAGCTGAGGCTCAGAAAGACGACGTGGGTTCCCTGGGTCACTTCCGTAGTGAGTGGCATTTAGGTCAGGCTCCGAGTCTGTGCTGTAAACTGCAGACAGGCTCTGCTGGCTTGGAGCTTGGGACTCTCGGGACCCAGTGTTCTCACTGCCCTGCGTCAGTGCTCACTGGTTTCTGGCTGACCACACCCCCATCGCTCACCAGTCACGGACACCCAGCTGCCCTCGGGGTAGAGTCACGCTCAGACACAGAGCGTGCCTGTGTGTGGCCTCCGTGTCTCAGAGAGACACTCGCAGGAGGACATGGTCCACAGAGATGACCGTGCACCAGCACGGGGCAGCGGGCCTCAGAGCCCATCAGCTGGGGTGTAGACAGGCACCAGTGGGGCGCTGTCACGCGTGGGAATCCCGAGGAGCTCGGTGAGGGTGCACGTCCCCACAGAAACCAGGAGGGTATGACGAGGGGCTCACCTGGGGTGCTTGGGGCACGGTGGGCAGGTGTGGACAGGAGGGCGACTGTTTGTCGGAGCGCAGAAAGGGTGCCTGATACATGCTGCAGATTTTGTGATGAGAAGAGAAGGCAGGCTATCTTGATAATGTTGTTTACAAAGAAGTTAAGCACTTGAATTTTCAGTGTTTCTAATATTTTATATTAATAGTGTACTAAATGAAAATTAGTTTTACTGTTTTTTTTTTTTTAGTTCCTAACCAGCAAAAATTTTAGAAGTCACAGTTCAGTTCAGTTCGGTTGCTCAGTCGTGTCCGACTCTTTGCGACCCCATGAATCGCAGCACGCCAGGCCTCCCTGTTCATCATCATCTCCCGGAGTTCACTCAGACTCACGTCCATCGAGTCCGTGATGCCATCCAGCCATCTCATCCTCGGTCGTCCCCTTCTCCTCCTGCCCCCAATCCCTCCCAGCATCAGAGTCTTTTTCCAATGAGTCAACTCTTCTCATGAGGTGGCCAAAGTATTGGAGTTTCAGCTTCAGTATCATTCCTTCCAGAGAAATCCCAGGGTTGATCTCTTTCAGAGTAGACTGGTTGGATCTCCTTGCAGTCCAAGGGACTCTCAAGAGTCTTCTCCAACACCACAGTTCAAAAGCATCAATTCTTTGGCGCTCAGCCTTCTTCACAGTCCAACTCTCACATCCATACATGANCTTTTCCAGTGAGTCAACTCTTCACATGAGGTGGCCAGAGTACTGGAGTTTCAGCTTCAGCATCATTCCTCCTCTGTGGTTATATGGCCATCTTGCATTTGAACTGTGGATTAATTTAATCTTTGGGAAAAGAGGAACAAAAACAAAAGGCATGGCTATGGAGTGGGGGAATGATGCGGCACACATGCTAAACCTAAGGGTAATCCAATAGGAAAATTATAGCCCAAAGAACATAAATCACCTAAGGTTGCATAGCTCGTTAGTGACTGTGCTGGATTCCGATTCACAAGCTCTGTGTTAAGCAGGATGGAATTCCTGCAGTGCTGACAGACCTCTCTGTTTGTGGGTAACTATAAAGAAATCTGTTTAAACTGAAGCCAGTGTTTTACAAACTCGCTTAACGACTAAAAGTCTCCGTTCTCTTCTCTTGAATAAGGGCAGAGTATGACTTCCCTCGTGGTGAAGTAGGAGAATGAATAGAGTTATAGGAAAGTAAATTTCAGGTCAGACTCTGGCCCTAAATAGCCCACTGCCTACATCTCAGTTTCTTGTTTTTAAAAATGAATAATAATATGGACTCACTGAGCTATTTTGGAGGTGGGAAGAATCTCCAAAACAGTTCCTGATACATTGATGTTGCTCAATAAATATCACCTGTCTTCCTCGCTCCTCTCACTTTAGCTTATGTTCCCCCGTATGCCTCTTTCATTCTTGTTGTCCTGTGGCCACTTTGCTTCCTGTCTATGCCTTGTCTTATTTGATCCCCAATAGCCCTGTCCTTCTACCTATCAGTTAAGTACTAAGTGTGATTACAGAGAAATGGATGGTATCTGAAAATGAGAGTCTTTTAAAGTAAGGTTGATACTTTCTCTGTCACTTCCTTTAAAAAGGGACCTGAAATTAGAGAGGGCAGGTCTATCCTTCTTTATATGTGGAGATTCTTTTATTTCATCCATTTGGCAAAGGGCTAATCCAAAGGGCTTCCAGCACATTCTCCAGCAGTGAGCATACCCATCCTGTTATCTCTTGGATATGGATCATGGGATCCTTAGCTGAACCCTCTGCATTTGTATGTTACTTGACCAAGCTCTGGTAGAAGGTATTGTGTCTTTAAGTATGGGTAAAATAATAAGGCTGAGAAGCATATATCCTGGAAACCGAGGGTCTTGAAATAAACGGATATGAGCAAGAGGAGACCACCAATGGAGAAAATGTAAAGGAAAAGTCTTTGGGAATTATTGATGTTTTTGCCAAGCACCATTTGTCCTTGGGTAGGAATGACTTCTTTGGATCCTCCCTATATATACAAAATGTGCTTGGAAAAGTAGAATGATTTTGTGGAGGAGAAAAGGTCTCATGAAAGGGTAACATCTATGATGAACCATTTAGTGGTCAGCAACCAACTATATTTCTATGTGCCAACCCACCTACAAGTTACCAGTGCCTACTAAAGAAATGGTCTTGGCAATCTAATAACAGAGGGAGGCCTTAGTTTCTGGGTTAAGAATAAAGTGGCCAAAAACACAAGAGGCAAAGACTATGATGACCACCGTTGATGGTAGACAGATACTCATTTATATACTGGCTCTATATCCTTGGTGAGTTACTGACCAGCCTGATTATCAGTTCCCTTATCTGTCAAACTGTGATCTTCATGCCTGCCAAATAGAGTATCTTGCAAATCCATGTAAAAATGGTCAGTAGGATGCTGGTACAATGCATCTGCTCCCCCCTCCCCAAAAAAAAAACAGGTTTGAATTGAAAGGGAATACTTCTGCACATAAAGATGCATCCATACAGCATTGTTGCCCGATAGCCACTACTGAAACATCCCTTGTAGGGGAGAGTCTTAGAGAAGGAAATGGCAACCAACTCCAGTATTCTTGCCTGCAAAATCCCATGGACACAGGGGCCTGGTGGGCTGCAGACCATAGGATCACAAAGAGTTGGACATGACTGAACATGCATGCAAGGGAGAGGCTAGTACTTCATTCATGCTGTGGCTCATGCGTGTTATATCGTTACACGTAGCTGTAAGGGGAGTGAAGTCAAAATTATTCAGGACAATTTAAGCAAGACATTTTAAATATGGACACTTACTCAGCATTTAGGTTTTTTTGTTTGTTTTTTACCCTTTATCTTTAAATATGTTTTGAACAAAAATTCAAGTTTGTTTGAAAACAAAATCAATATTTGAGTGAGTCAGCCCTCAGAATGCCCCTGTTGTTATTAATAAGAGTGAACGCCTACACTGTGCTAGAAAATACATTAGATGCAAACAGATGAAATATTGATTTCAACTTAGCTAAAACAACAGCCCTATGGAGTAAATGTTATTATGACTGCTTTACAGATAAAGAAATTGGAACTCAAATAAAAATAACTAGTTTCAAGAGCGTACAGTTAGGAAGAGCCAGGATGAGATGTGAGACAGGATCAGTTTCTCTCGCTCTTTATTTTCTGCAAGCCTTCCTCCTGAACTTTCTTCAGTCCTCCACTTCACAGTAGCAGCCTGCCTCTCCACTTCACAGTAGCAGCATGCCTACTTGCTGGGTCATGTGTGAGCACAAGCTTGCCCTCTGTGCCAGGATATTCCAGGATAACCTCTTCAGAAAGTGTGTTACTCCCCACCCCCTCACCCCAGACACTCAAAGTTTAGAAAGGGACAGCCAACCCTCCAAGCGCAGCCGTAGTTAATGACAACTGCTAATTGCTGCTTATGTTTCCTTCTACATGAAAGGAACAAGGTCAAAGATTTCAAAGATATTCAGATGATTTGCCACTGGGACAAACTCGGGACAAAGTAAACCCAGTGACCCAAGGAAAGACCATATGGAGCAATTCAGGTACAATGCATGGGATGGTTGGTTATCTTATAAACACTGGCTCCTGACAGAAAATGTGTGTAGTGATTCTTATTTATTTATTGACTCTAACAGCATTTGCTTATAGGGTTTGTATCAAGAGAACTAACATTTATTAGTTCCCTCATTCCTTTCACAAATATTTGTTGAGCATTTACTATTGCCAGGCAGTATCCTGAAACCTGGGATAAAGCAATTACCAAGCTAAACACTCTGATGGGGCTAACACTCTAGTGAAGGGAAGACATCAAGATAAAACAGGAAAAATGATCAAGTAGTGATAACAGCTATGTAAAAATCTGAGTATAGTCATGTGAAATGAGTTTGTTGGGAGCACTTTAGGTAAGGTACTCATGAAAAGCTGGAGATGGGAATGTTTGAAAAGATGCAGCCAAGTAAATGTTGAAAAAAGCCTCTCCATTATAGGGATCATCCAACACAAAGTCCTTATGGCAGGAGGGAGCATGTGTTCAAGGAATAAGAAAGAAAAAAAAGACATGATGTGCGTAATGAGCAAAGGGATGAGTGTAAGTGACAAGGTGCAAGACACAGTAAGGGCTGTGAAACAGACTTTCTCATAAGACATGGTGAGAAGTTTGTCTCTTTCTCAGTGCTTAGTGAGTCATGGATGAGATCTGGGGCTGGTGATACACGGTCCATGGCATGGAAAGCCACAGGACTGAGGGGGAGAAGAGACATAGAGAAAAGGGCTGAGGACAGAGGCCTGGGGTGGTCCATCATCCAGGGACAGCAAAGCAATCTAAGCGGAAGGAGTGGAGAGATAGGAGGAACATCAGCACATTGTGACATTAGTGAAACCAAGAGAAAGAAATATTTCACCCTAAAGAGAAATTGGCATGTCAGTCACTGCTGGGACAAAAAGGGACAGAACTAGGAAATGGTCAGCAGGGATGATGGACACGTTTGACATAAATAGTTTCTNTTCTTTACCACTGAGTCACCAGGGACTGTCTCTTATACATATCGAGATGTGTATAAGAGACAGATGCAGTAAAGTTCACAACAGAATAATAATTGATGGACAAAGTTTTATAAATTAAAATAATTTCATAACTTAAAATTTGTGTATAAATTAAAATTTTATATATATTCTGTATAATTATAATTTGATAGCTTATAATTTCTGCCTCTGTGATTTCTGTATTAAATATTTATATTATTTAATTTTAAGTGGATTTTCTACCTGTACTTGTTTTCGTGCTTTTTAGGAGTGTCTAAAATTATTAGTTAGTATCGTTTTATTGTTTTTAAGATGAAAAAAATCTAATTATGATGTTTTGTACTTCTTCATTGTAGAGAAACTGCTTGAGGATTTAACATTCACAGCACACACCTAAGTAATCAGCCTTTAAAAATACTCAGTCCTCATTCACAAATCTATTCATTTATGAAGGCTCAATTCATGAAGTCTGTTTCTAAATGATAAATGCTTAATAATAAGCATTCCAAGAAAAATACTTTTGGCCTTAATCAGATTTCCAATATTCGTTTACTCATCACTATATGATTTGGTGGCAATAAGGGAATATATATATTTTTCTCATAGTAGAAATTTAGTATTCTACGTTAAATAACGTGGTGAAAATAGCTATACTGACAAACCAAAGTTTTTATATCAGGCCTTTAAAATTTCAACAGAATTTAAACATTATTTAGATAAAACAATTATGTTACAGAGACGACTTTTAACACACTCAGGCCACCCACAGTGTAGACTAGAGAATGCGGCATGCCAGCCACCCAGCGAGACTGAGATCATTTTTTTCATCTTTGCTTAAAGTATAGTCACTAGACCAGATAATGTAGAAACTTTATATGAGCAGTAATCAAACAGCCATAAAGAGTTTATCCTTTTTCTNGACTAGAGAATGCGGCATGCCAGCCACCCAGCGAGACTGAGATCATTTTTTTCATCTTTGCTTAAAGTATAGTCACTAGACCAGATAATGTAGAAACTTTATATGAGCAGTGATCAAACAGCCATAAAGAGTTTATCCTTTTTCTCTACTTTCCTTGTGACTAATTAAAAATAATTCACAAGTTGAAAAAGCTTAAGTATTTTTATATACAGTAAATTTTGTTTTAGATAAACTTTCATTAGTGATTCATATAATTTGAGGCCTTTAAGGTAAAAAAAATACGTGTATGTAAATATAAAATGTCCAGTTTGTGTATCATTTTAAGAAATATTAAGCTGATTTAAGAACTATTCATTAATGATGGTGTGTTAAAATTTGATATTTTGAATTGCTTATGTAGTTTTTCTGCCTGCTGCATAGATAATTTTACACAGAAATAGGATTAGATATAAAATACTTCTTTTGAATAACTTTTCTGAAAAGTTTTACTTCCTTTTTTTCCTAGTTACTATGAATACATAGATACTGAATCCAGAGAATTTAACTAGTGTACTTGTGTGTGCACACACCGTGTATATATGTGTGTTTTATTATGTGAATTAATGAAATAACCTAAGGGTCCATAATGCTGTAAAACTTAAAAGAAGCTAAAATAAATGTAGATTCACATTAGAGAATTTATTTGGGCCTGGTAAGTATGGTTATTCTTAATTGGATACCATTAACTGGTATACACATATGAAAAGACTTAGCAAGCAAGATGGAAATTGTGTTTTAGCAAACTGTAAAAAAAATAAAAACTCCAATATAATTGACTTTTAGAAAAGTCTACTGAGTTATATAATATCAAGTATAATATCAGTCTAACATTTTGTTTCTTCTGTGCAGTTGCACATTTCTGACTAAAATTAGTTTTTATCTGAATTTCTTTTTCTCCTTTTAAAATAGGAGCAAGTAACACTGCAGATACATTATTTCAAGAAGTCTTGGGTCGGAAGGACAAGGCAGATTCCACTAGGAATGCACTCAACGTGCTCCAGCGATTCAAGTTTCTTTTCAACCTCCCTCTAAATATCGAAAGGAACATCCAGAAGGTACAGTGCCTGTTCACGTACCTATGGCACAGATGTCTTACGTTTTAAAGAGTCGTTGAGATGCTTTTTATCTTAGCCAAATTAATTACCTTACTGACAGTCTCCAAAATGTTTCTTTATTTTAAAGGGTGATTACGATGTGGTTATTAATGATTATGAAAAGGCCAAGTCACTTTTTGGGAAAACAGAGGTGCAAGTTTTCAAGAAATGTAAGATATACTACTTTAAGATTTTCTACTTTGCTTTTATCGGAAAATTGTGGAATGTATTTTGCAAAGAATGTTAATGTGCATTTTAGCTTTTGTTTATATGGTGCCCTTTTTCAAGTGTAAGATGAGTACTTCAGGAGTAACATGATGGAATTTCTTACTGACCTGGAGAGAGAACTATAGGGTGGGCGGACATTCTTTGATGCTTGATAATTGTGATGCTCCTTAGGTCTTTTTTACTGGAAAGAATTGTTACAGGTATTTTACAGAAATGGAAATCTATACTTTATTCTTCCCTCTTTAGAAAGACTAATAATATATTTATGAATTCTAACCCTACTTTAAGCAAGTTTTGAAATTATCTCTATGGTAGAGTTACAGAAAATAAAAGCCTAAAATGCCTATTACCTGGGAGAACTATCATAGGACTTGATTAAATTTGTAAAGAAATTCATGAGGACCCAGAAAAGTTTATTTTTTGTGTGATAAATTTACACACACAGTGGGTGTGTGTGTGCACACACAGGCTCACACACTGCAGACCAGTGAGTCTGACAGGCACGCACACCCTGTAACCCGAGCCCTGGAGAGAATGTCTTCATCGCTGGGGCATCCTGCCTCTTAGTCAGCCCTTCCGTCCCGCATAGCCAGTCTGCTTTCCGTACTTTGATTTTAAACTTTCATTCTGTAAGTCATGTAATTCTTCCCTTTTTAATCAGATTATGCTGAAGTAGAAACACGGATTGAAGCTTTAAGAGAATTGCTCCTGGAGAAGCTGCTTGAGACCCCGTCGACTTTGCACGACCAGAAACGTTACATAAGGTAGCCTGCTGCGAGGGCCTTAACGAGTCACGCGTGTCTGGGTGATGCCGGACTGCCCTGTCGCTCTTAGAGAGACTCGGGGAGACTGGGAGAGTGATGAGACGGCAGAAGGGAAGACAAGCAGCAAGGGTCTGGGGACCCACGTAGGACACTGGGCTTGTGTGTACTCAGAGCCTGGGGAGCAGTCACACTTTAAAGGCAAGAGAACCCTGCCGGTTTGGGCGAAGGGAAAGCAACCTCGTTGCCCCTCTCCTGTCCACAGGATCTAGCCCGGCTGGGGGGCTGCTCCCTGACTGGCTTCGAGAGGGGCGCTGTCCCCCGGGGCTGCAGTGTGGCAGGTGGGCCGGGGCGAGACAGCTGAGGGCTCTGAAAGCTTCCAGGCTTGAAAAGGAGGTGGGGATGCCGACTTGGAAAGGACGGCAGTAGCAGCAGAAACGTGGACCCCACAGCGTGGTGGGAACCGTGTTGCTCAAGAGGGAGGGAGTTTTAATGGGGGCAGGCGTCAGGAGCTGGGATGCCGGCTGCCCCCCAACAAGCCGTGCGGTCGCCACGTGGCGCCTGGGGGACCCATGGCGGTCTGCCCTCCCAGCCTGTCTGTGCTTTTCTCTTAAGTGTCCTGAGAAGAAAGCACACACTGAGGAATTTTTCTGGCTTGTAGAATCATGGAAGTTTAATGCTGCTGATTAACTGCATGTTGTTATCCAGCCGCTTTTTTTTAAAACATGTAAAGTAACAGAGTCCCAGGAAGCTCAGTCCATCATCTAGGATACGAAGCTGTTTGGTGTCTGTCTGTGTTCTGCCATGCTGCTTCACTGATAATTACAGTTATTCTGTTACATCTCCTGGTAGGAAAATGATGTTAAACCTTATCGAGTGCAGGATTTCTTTATGTAGTGAATTGCCGTTGTGTAGATAACTCATGCATAGTTTCCGTGACTGGGTAACCTACTGGATACCATTTAAAAGACAGTGATATTAAAAAAGTTTCTTTTAAATGGCCTATTGCTTTATTCTCTGTCCTTTCAAAAGGAAAAGAACAAAATGTCACTGAAAATGTCAAGTAATTTATTTACTTTTTAATCTTTATTTTTGACACTTGGGGACTACATGGAGCAATTTATCATCCTTTTTAAATTAAGGGTTTAGTTATTAAAGAATAGGAAAAACATCACAACCAAGCCAAACGTCTGCTGGAGCTTGGACTCTGTGATGAGCCTGTGCGCGCCAGGTGGGGGCGGGGCGCGCAGCTTTGTCGCCAGCAGGGCTGCGTGTCAGAGCCCCCCACACTGGGCGCTGCAGGGTGTGGGTGTGGGCTCCCCTGTTGCCGTGCGGTTTTCCAGTGCTGACTCTGGTGCGAGGCATTCTCACAATCTCCTCTCTCCCTACTCTGCTGCTGCTAGCAGCTTGGTCAAGAAGCCGGTACCCCGTAGCAGTACTTCTTTCCATATCAGTGTGATTCTCTCCTTGGTCATTGTTAAAAATCATGTCCAAGTATGCCTGACGGCTCTAACTCTTCAATTTTAAAATTTTGAGTCTATGCTCACCATAATTAACATTCCTTACCTTTTCCCCACTAAAAAGCCTTTTTAAAAAGTATTCTTTGGTAATGAAGTTTAAAAGGAAGTAGCAATAATCTATATCAGATTATAAGCCAAGATTTTTGAAATGAAACTACATGTCTTTAATCTACATCCTAAAAGAAAAGAAAGTTACTGGATTAAGTCATTTAACCAGGGGAAAGAAAGCCTTAACACAAGTTGTACTTTTGAACTGAAACACTGTAGAGTTTCTGAGACAACAGATTTATCTTTCTTTGTAAAGCTCTTTTGTGTAATACCTATTAACAAGATGGTAGAAAGAGGATTATTCTTAATTTTGGAAGGACTGAAGAGCCTTAAATTTGAGGGGTGCTGAGCAGACGGGCGTCTTGATCTGGCTGTGCTGCTCCGTGCGTGCGTCAGGGAGGAAGGCGGGCGCGGGGGACGGTGGTGCTGTGTTTGCTGCAGGTGTGGCTCTGAGGGTGCTGCGTGAGCCCAGGCGTCAGGAGGAGGGGCTGCAGGAGCCTTGGGGGCACACACAGCCTCTCCTGCCTGAGGCGAAGCTCCGGCAGACAGTCCACAGGCTCAGCACGGTGGGCTCCAGGCCCCTGTGAGTGGGGCCAGGGCCCGCTCAGGACAGCCCCGCAAGGATCGCGCCCCCTCCTGGAAGACCACCGCCCGGTTCCTCCTGGAGCGGGGAAGGGGTTGTTCCCGAATGCCAGGTTTTGTTTATCACTGACTTGCTTCTCTGGTTAACTGCTGGTTGAGAAGCCTGAGTAAGGAAGTGCTCGGTGCTGGAGGACCTGGGAGAGATGCCCAGGGGTGTCCCTGCGAGTTTATTCTTAAATGAAACTTCAGCCCCAAGACAGTAGACAGCTTAAGGTTTGGAGTAATTTTAAGACAGCAAGTCCAGCTTTGAGAGTTGATTTAATTTGCTTTAAGTTGTTATATTTACGTATTTCATGAGGGCTAAGTTTTGAATAATATTTGTCAAATTTTCAGCAGAAATCTACTTCAGTTGTCTATCTGGGTTGGAAATTTTCACAGACAATAAGACTTTAAATATTTTTCAACCTATGTTAAAACTAAGAAAAATGGCGCCTGTACTGTGGTTTTTTGAAGACTGTCTCCTCCTGAATCAGGGCTTAGACTTGCAGGCCGGCGTTTGCTGTCACCAAACCTCTGTGCTGTAGCCGGAACCTCAGCTCCCCTGTTGGCAGCATATAGAAAGCAGGGTCACACTGCCACCTGGTGGGTGTGAGTTTCAGACTGGAGAAGAAGGTCATCTGGCGGAGACCCTGCTGGCGTTTCCTGTGTGGCCCAGAGCTGGGCCGGCGCACTCGGATCAGGACACTGCGCGCTGTCTCTGTCAACGTGGTTGTTTTTTTATAAAGTCCTAGCATTTTAAAATGTACTTTTATTGTTAATTGCATGCAAAGAAGTTTGAATATGTTTCATTTAGAGCTGAATATTAAAGAGTAAGTATTGATGAATGCTTTACTAGTTCACAGAGTTTTAGGTATCCTTAAAAGCTGTGACTTTAAGACATGCTAGCTGCCGTTTTGACCTTTTGGCTGAGCAGCAGAAGCTGGCTCGGTCAGCCATTGCCTTGCCGTTTCAGGCACCTGTCCGACCTCCACGCGCCTGGCGACCCTGCGTGGCAGTGCATCGGGGCCCAGCACCAGTGGATCCTCCAGCTCATGCACGGCTGCCGGGAGGGCTGCATGCGGGACCTCAAAGGCAAGGCCCTCCCCCCGCGCCCCCCACCGTGAGCANTAAGCGTCTTTTAATTTCATGGCTGTAATCACCATCCACAGTGATTTTGGAGCCCAAGAAGATAAAATCTGACATGTTTCCACTGTTTCCCCATCTATTTCCCATGAAGTGATGGGACCGGATGCCATGATCTTAGTTTTCTGAATGTTGAGCTTTAAGCCACCTTTTTTACTCTCCTCTTTGACTTTCATCAAGAGGGTCTTTAGTTCTTCACTTTCTGTCATAGGGGTGGTGTCTTCTGCATATCTGAGGTTATTGTGTTCATGGGTGGATGTTTATATAAAATATTGGCCTTAGTTATAAGTTTGCTGGGAATAACTATAGTTTCTTTTTTGTTGTTGTTAATTCACAACCGGTTGTTCTGACAGACTCCCAGTTTACAGATATCCTAGTTACGTGTAACAGAATGAGGTCAGTGTGGAGCAGGACTCCTGAGTGGCGTCTGGACTTTCTGTCGGCCCCTCTCATGACTGCACCCTGTGGGTCTGGTAGGAACCTGGGATGTCTGGTTCAGACGTGACTCGGGTCTACATTTTGCATGTGAGATGACTGCCTCAGAGGCAGCCACGTGACTGCTCAGCTTCTCTGAGTCGGGCACACAGTTCCACGGACCTCCCTGTCCTGGTGCTGAAGCTAATGTTCCATCAGATGGGTTTCTGGACACAGTGAGCTGATGGTGTGGTGGCGGCAGTGCCTGCGTCTCTTCCAGCACTTCTCACTTCTTGTGAAGCTTCGTCACTTTCATTCAGGTCCTCTCAGGAACCTGTTTTCAGTACGAAGGCTTGTTGGGTTCTAAATCTAAAGAATGAGTTGTGAGTTGTGTTGTGACATCTGCTCTCGGACTTTAACACCAAAGAAGAGAAATTGATTCATTTACCCCAGGCAGACGGGTTACGACCTGAGACCGTGTTGGTGACGTGAAACTACAGTTTTTAAAATAGAGTGTAAATACTTCAGACAGGAGATGTCTTTGTAGGTAACGGTGGTTTTTACGCATTAATTTAAGGAACCTAATGTAATTTTTAAAAAGTTTTACATGATGGTTTGTGTTAAAAATGCCAATTGTATTTGTCTTGTGGTCTTCAAGAAAAGCTCATGAGCAGAGATGGTGGTAGATTTTCGGAGCCAGGGAAACCTGGCGTGCTGCAGTCCGTCGGAGAGTCAGACATAACCGAGCTGAGCTGAGTCCTCCATAAAAGCCACGTTTTTCCAGGACAGGTTGTTTGCATATGAAGCTTTGTCTGCAGAGGTAGGTCCCAGGGTGCTGTTCTTGTGGACACTGCAGCAGCACCTTCTCTGGATGCCAGCTGTATGGTCATAGCAGAGACCAGCCTGGTGAGTGGTGCCTGATGGTGCACACCAGGACTCAGACACGAGGTGACTGCTGCTCCTCGGCACGCCCAGCCGGTCACCAGGAAGCGCGTCGCTGCTCCCGTGGCCTGCCTCTATAGCCCACATGATACCTTTTGGCTTTTCTGAGGGGAGACAAATGTGGGGAAAGAGCGAAAATAAAGACCAGCATTAAAGAATTCATCTTCAAAGCATACATGCCTGTGGACGAGGCTGTTTTCTTCCAGCCTGGGCTAGCTAACTGTTTGGCTTCTCTTCCAAAACTTTTACCGCCTTATAAGAAGTGTCGTTTGTCTCTTAAAATTCCTAAGAAATCGGGCCAAAATGAGACTAAATCTTCAGGTTTCCTGTCAGGAAAAGCCTTCGGTTTAACCCCCTACCGACATTCTCAAACAGGATTTTTAAAGGTAGCCTTCAAAGGCATTTTTCCCTTTGTTCTGAAAACAAGTTTAAGTCTTAAAATACATGCTGACGCTATCTGGTAACTCCAGGGAGCATCAGTCTGCTGTGTCATTAGGACTTCCCAGCACCTAGTGGTCGGGCAGAGGCGGACCAGCGCTCTGGAGCAGATGGAGGCAGGAGCTCCCTATGCGCGGTCGCAGGACAGAAAGAAGTACTCTCTCTGTGGCGCAGGTTCTCTTTGAAAACGTAGATTGATACGTCATACCGGAAAGGTTTAATCTGACCCATCACAGTGTGGCTCTATTGTAAGGGAAAGTATCAAGCATAGGCAAGGCAAGTGAGCAGTCGCTTAGTCGTGTCCAACTCTTTGTGACCCCATGGACTGTAGTCTACCAGGCTTCTCTGTCCATGGGATTTTCCAGGCAAGATTACTGGAGTGGGTTGCCATTTCCTTCTCCAGGGGATTAAGCATAGAGGCTGTGCTAAATATCTCCTCTTTTAAATATTTCAGACATTGAGCAGATTATTAAGTTAATTACTTGCTGAAATAAAAATGTTTGTTTATCCAATTGTCTTAAAACATAAGGCTATATTTTTCAAGTCAAGCTCATCAAAATACATGCATAAACTATATTTCAAATTTATGTGCAGTTTTGTGAATTTATGCAGTATAAGTAAACTGTATTTTTTCTTGATATTTAAAAAATACAACTGGGACCTTTATGTAGACAGTCAGCAGGGTTATGAATTTAATTGCAGTGTCTCCGTAACGTAGGCTCAGGTGGCTCCGGGCAGCTGGTTGGTGTAGCCTCCACTAGGAGCCTTGCTAGAATCCTCAAGTCTTCTGCAGAACTATGAAAACAGCTCTGTGCTTAAAAAGACAGTAAACGTGTTTTTATATGCATATTAGATATGTTAATAAGTTTTATTTTAAAGTTGTTATAACGAGGATATATATTAGGAAGTTTCTAAAGTTCATTTTTTGGAGATTTAAAAAAACAGTTTCTCTCCTGAATGTTTTTCACGTTGTTGACCATGGTGTTGATTTAAAGAGAAAAGGCAAAGCCCTGGGGCACTGCTGGCCGAGTTTCCCCACCCCGAGTCCGGCGTGGCTTGCCCTCCCTGCTCGCCCTTGCTTCAGGGGCTTTAGAAGAAGCAGTGGTTCCAGACTCTGGCACTGGGATTTTATTCGCTTGCTTTGAGATTTGTAAGCCATAGAGGATATACAAAAGAAAGTAGATCCAGGAGAGAGGGATCGGAGAACGGTACCAGCTTGTGGCTGCCGTGGCAACAGCCTTCTCTCTAGCACAGTGGGGGTCTGGTTGTCATTTCGCTTTTGTCCTTTCTTCAGGAGAAGATATCGGGATGATATTCAGGGTGCTGTGAATCCGATTTACAGTGCATCCCGTTAGAAATTGCTGCTGCTATAGGCAAGAATACTGGAGGGGGCTGCCATTTCCTTCTCCAGGGGATCTTCCCAACCCAGGGATCGAACCTGTATCTCTTGCATTGCAGACAGACGCTTTACCATCTGAGCCACCAGGGAAACCCGTGGGTCAGCGGTGCAAGTTTATTTAAGCCGTTTTCGTACTAGGTGCAGCTCAGCAGGATTTTACACGATTGTACATTTGTTTCTTAATCTAATTTGAAAAGAAAAAATTAGCTTCCAAATTAAAATGGAGACTATAGTGCGGGAGACCTGGGTTCGATCCCTGGGTCGGGAAGATCCTCTGAAGAAGGAAATGGCAACCCACTCCAGGACTCTTGCCTGGAGAATCCCATGGACGGAAGAGCCTGGTAGGCTACAGTCCATGGGGTCGCAAAGAGTTGGACACGACTGAGCGACTTCACCTTAGACACCTTTAGTAATAAGTACACGAGCACTTGAACATCTGATTTACTGTTGAAACAGTGTAGCGTTCACTCGTCCTGTCAGTAGCAGTTAGCTTCTGGGATGTTCACAGTGTGGGCTGGGGAGGACCCAGGCCGGGCAGCTGGCAGCGGGAACAGAAATGGGAAGCCAGGTCCCACGGCCCAGAAAAAGAAATCGTGGAATTCGGAGGCTTAACGGCAGGAGCAGAGCTTTCTGCTGCAAGTCTGCTCCACTAGACCCCATGCTTGCCTTTTCCAGCCAAGCTGCTTTCAAAAATGAGTTTCACCCTGGCTTTCATGTATATGGCCCCCCTCTGTTTTGCCAGACATTGATTCTGAAATGATACATAAGTTTTGTATCTGTACTAAGCCAGAGTAACAGATTTAATCCTCCATATCTGTATGTTAGGAGTGACTTTTAAAAGCTATTCAGACAAAATATTTCTAGTTCTACTTCAGTTGATGTCTTATTTAAAAGATGGAAATTTAGAGCGAGGTCTAAGTTTTGGTCCATTTAATCACCTAGTAATTTCCAGGAGTCCGAGGAAACACCGCCTCTCTTTTCAGGGCCCCCGGGCCTTCACGGCACCTCGCTGGACCTCGACGCGGAGTTGCGCGCCTCCGCGCCCAGTCACCTCGGGCAGACGGCATCGCTGAAGAGGGGCAGCAGCTTCCAGCCTGGTCGGGATGACGGTGCGTGTCTACCTCCACTTCTTTCAGATTTGCGTTTGGGTAGCTGCTGTTTTTCTCCTGGAAAGTTCCGTAATTACTTGTGTTCCTGCTACTGTTAGCAGCCGTCATGCTTTCTACTTGTTAACTAACAGCTCAGAAATTAAACTTAGGAATCACAATGTATTTTACATTGCACATTAAAGAAATGCCATTTGATTTTTTAAGAAACCATTGGGCATAGGTCAGTGTTACTCACGTTTCTGTGGTTGTTTTTCAGAATATGCCTCAGAAAAAATTCTCTGAGAATTTCTTCAGGATGAATGTTGCAGCAAAAGTTAATTTCTGTAGGCAGTACAGAAAAATAGTAGACGATTTTTTACCAAATTTTAAAATTTGGTTTGAAAAAGAGTTGCTCATTTAATATTAATCATAAATTGGTAATCGTCGTTCCTGGGGTAAGCAGGGCATCTCAAATTGTAACTGTTACGTTTTTTCCTGAGGTTGACATTTATCTGCTGTTTGTTTGCATATGTGAGATATAAAATGCATGGTTATAGTGCATTTGTGTAGCGGTTAGATGCTGTTAGTCACTGATGGCTTATACCCTCAATAATCAATATAAGGAATGCGAATGAGGTAATAGAAATACGTCTCATTAATTTCAAGTACCTCTGAAGGTTACTTCAAAGTATTTCTTATTATTCTTTCAAGTTTTGGAGTAGAGATTTATTAATGCTATGAATGGATTTCCATCGTGAGCATAGCTTAAAACCAGGTCACTCTTGTGCTGAATGAGAGGTTCTCTCTGTGACTGTCAGCACTCCCCCGTCTCACTCTGTCCCCCCAGACACCGGAGTAAAAACCGGGAAAAACGTGGCTGCTTGCTCCCGTCCAGTGTGTAGCGTGTAGCCCTGTGAGCAGAGGCCACCAGCGTCTGATCCACGTCAGGCTGCTGAGTGTCAGAGCACGCTTCCTTCCTCGACGAGGGGGAGGCGGTGTCTGCGAACGCTGAGTGCACCTCTCCCTGCTGCTCTGCTGCCCTGCCAGCTGACCCTCTAACCCTTAACTCAGAAGTGACACTTGAGGTGACTGAATTATATCATCTTCATCTCGAGTCAGTTCAGTTCAGTCACTCAGTCATGTCCGACTCTGCGACCCCGTGGACTGCAGCGCACCAGGCTTCCCTTTCCATCACCAACTCCTGGAGCTTGCTCAAACTCATATCCATCAAGTCGGTGATGCCATCCAACCATCTCATTCTCGTCCCCTTCTCCTCCCGCCTTCAATCTTTCCCAGCATCAGGCAGGGTCTTTTCCATTGAGTTACTTCTTCACATCAAGTGGCCAAAGTATTGGAGTTTCAGCTTCAGCATCAGTCCTTCAAATGAATATTCAGGACTGATTTCCTTTAGGATGGACTAGTTGGATCTCCTTACAGTCCAAGGAACTCTGAAGAGTCTTCTTCAACATCACAGTTCAAAAGCATCAGTTCTTCGGTGCTCAGCTTTCTTTATAGTCTGATTCTCACATCTGTACATCTCACATCTGGAAAAACCATAGCTTTGACTAGATGGACCTTTTTCAGTGAAGTAACGTCTCTGCTTTTTACTATGCTGTCTAGGTTGGTCATAGCTTTTCTTCCAAGGAGTAAGCATCTTTTAATTTCATGGCTGTAATCACCATCTGCAGTGATTTTGGATCCCCCCAAAATAAAGTCTCTCACTCTTTCCAGTGTTTCCCCATCTATTTGCCATGAAGTGATGGGACTGGATGCCATGATGTTAGTTTGCCATGATCCGTGTCTAGTAGTTCAGATTTATCCTGCCTGGGTTTTGTCAAGCTTCTTGCATCTACTTTATCAAATTCTGAAAGTTTTCATCAAATTTGGGAGATTCTGGGCAATCACTTTGTCAGACTTTCTGCTTCCTTTTCTGGACCCCAGTGGCATGTCTGTTGAGCCAGTGGGTTATCCATAGACTGCAGAGGTCTGATCCTCACCCGTCTTTCCACTCTGCTCCATTATAGAGTTGATTACTCTGCCTTCAGCTTCTCTGATGTTTTATCTTCAGTGGCTAACCTAAACATTTCACATTGTTTTTTCATCTCTAGAAGTTCCATTTGGTTCTTTTGAATTTCTTCCCTTTCTTTCCTCATCATTTTCATGTTTTCTTTTACTTGAACATTACCCTTGTGGGTTAATTCCATCTCTGTCATTTACTCTTAACTAGTTTTCTTCCAGTTTTCTGGTTCTGATTCTCTTTCCCCTGCCTTTCATCCTGGCTAGTCATGTTTTATTGTTGCTCAGATACTGGGAATGTTCAGTGTTGAGTGTCTGGGTTTTGTTGTCTCCCTTTAAAGAGTGTGAGACTTTATCAGTTACTTGCGAATAAGTGTGTTTCTGGCAAGGCCTGTGGTTATTTTGCTGAAGCAGTAGCCTTCCTTCTGGAGCCCCTGCTGAAAGGACTGGGCTGGTCAGGAGGACTGCTCCCTGCCTGCCTGTGGGGCTCCTGAGCCCCTGCCCGCCCCACTGCCCGGCTCTGAGGCTCCTGGGCTCCTGACTGCATCACTGCCCAGCTGTGAAGTTAGTTGTGGGTACAGCAGTGTGTTCAAAGAGATTTTCACTCTTGATTCAAAAGTATATTAATACTGTTACCTTCTTTTCCCCTTTAGCGTGGAGATGCAAAACTCCCCATCGGGTGGCATTTGTTGAAAAATTGACCAAGCTTGTTTTAAGTCAGCTGCCCAACTTCTGGAAACTCTGGATTTCGTATGTGAATGGAAGCCTTTTCAGCGAGGTACGTGTACAGATTTAACTATAGATGTAGTCAGTCATTGTGAGTTTCTAGTCTTAATCATTTTAGATTTTGAAGTGATTTTTTTAAAACCTCAGAAGCCCAGAGCCTCGATCGTCAGATATTTTAAGATTAGTTGAAAATTCTATGCAGCCCTAACACTAATAGCTGTGTGGCCTGGATCAAGTGCCCTCCCTGTTCTGGCCTCGGGCCCTCGACTGTAGAGAGAGTCGTGAGTGTCTCCCAGGAGGCGGGTGAGGTTTGGGAAGACGGCCACTCAGAGACCAAGACTCTGGGGCGAGGACAGTGCCAATCAGGCCATGCTGTGGCGGGACTGTTGTGCAGTTGGCAGGAAGCAAGTGACAGAACAAGGAGGCAGTGTCTGCATCTTGCACCCAGGTCTGAAGTGAGCAGGACTTTCCCGGTTGGACAGAACTTAAAGATCCTGTTTTCTGGCCCCTGCGTGCTCCCCCTGAGAAGTTGTTTAAACCTTTACATTCTCAGAAGCTGCACATGTGCTCAGTGTCCTGGGTGTAGATAGTTGGCAGCACAGAAGTTACGGGCGTAAAGAAGCGGCTCTGCTGCCTCCCTCCCTGTTCACCCGTGGCAGGCCCCCAGGTCCCAGGGTGTAGACTCCGAGGCCTTTCATCAGTGGTTAGAAGAGAGCTCTGTTGAAAGTGGACTGTGTAGAGGGCAGCCTCCCGTACGGCGCGCACAGTTTGGCCTTCACACATAGAGAGCTGCTTGTTGCTCCCAAGGAGGAGCGTGCCTTCAGGCGCCCTGAAGCAGGCTGTCAGCGCTCCACTGCACACGGGCCCCCCTGCCATGTCGAACCCTCACCCTCTAACCTGCTCCCCCAAAGCCGGTCCCCCTTGAGACTGGAAAGAGGAGGTGCCTCCACACCAGCGCCTGGACAGGTGTGTTCGTAGCTTCTTTTGCAGAGTGTCAGCATTTGAACACCCAGTGTGTGTCCCTGACTAGCTGTGATGTGGCAGTTAACAGTATGTGAAATGCTTATGACAGTATCTGGCAGATAAATGAGATGTCGCTCTTACTATTTGGAGAGAGTATTCTTTCCAGTATTTGGAGTATCGTTGGCTGGCACACCGTAGGTGTCTCATAGCTGTAAGAAGTGCGGCAGCGGTGTTGCCCAGAGATGTGTGGGGCAACGCTGAGGCAGAGGCTCGCATGCCTGAGGGAGCAGCACCTGGAAACTGCCTGAAGCTCGTTGTTCTTCCAGCAGAGTGTTTCTCCTTCCAGTCGTATCAGTTTCTAGAGGTGCTCTTCCCCTCCACATGGACAGTAGTTATCTCATCTTGAGTCTTTTTAGAGTTTTTGATCTGGAATAATGTAGTGAAAAGGAACTATATTTTCCTGCCTTACAGGTTATACCTGGTTGTGGTAAATGTCTAGATGAAGTATTTAATTGCAGACGAAAAATAAATGAGCTCAGGAATAATATTAGCCCTGAAAAAAAAAATCACTTGTAATTAGTTATATGAGTTGGATTTGCCTATGGAGTTTCTATCTATTTATAGTCCTAAACTTCTCTTAAAAGTTTAAGTTAAGTGTAATTTACTCCACAGATTTGGGTGTGTTTTTAAATGAAGTTACCCTCTACTGGCAAGCTCGTAAGATGCCAGAGGACAGTGGAAGGCATGGAGGAGTGAGGAGAGGGTGCTGTCATGTCATGAGTGAAAACCAGAGTCTTAAATCAATGTTGGGAAGAAGTCCAGAGTTTTTGGTATTTAATTTCATACAAGAAAGCTCTGAAATATTTAGTTACAACTTACTTGAATTTCTTTCCTTGTTGTAAAACTGTTTTTGTTTCATTCAGAGTTCATCCGTTAAAAGATTTAGATGGAGTTTCCAACAGTTTAACAAATAGTTCTTCAGACACGTCGCGGCCCCGCGGAGCGACACGTGTGAATCTCAGCCGTGCCGTCCAGTCGCCGGTCTGACCAGAGAGCAGTCTTGGTCTGTGTGTGCAGGAAAGGCTAAGGGCTTAGCTAGTGAAATGGTTAATAGTGGGGTGAGACCTCACCTTCAGATATCTTTTAACTATAGTGTGTTTTCAGGTGAAACTTCTAAAGTATCCAAATTTTTAAATATTAGGAATCAGCATTTTAAAAAGTTGTATAACTCATAGTATGTAAGTAAACATGTTCTTCCTGTTTCAAAATTTTCTTTTTAAAAGCAAGGCAAACTGCACATAATTCAGCATGTTGAAGATATTCAACTCTATCAAATAAAAAAACTAAGTAACAAATTTTTTTACCAACTGGCTCCCCCACCTACTCACTCCACCGGCTCACTTCTTTACGTGATTGGAGACACCCTCAGAGTCTAAACAGTTATTCTGCCCAGTCGGCATCTTCATGCATGCACTAGCACCTGTTTGGTGGGCAAAACTGATGTGGAAAAGTTTAGCCTTAATTTAGTATGATGTTTTTAACAGTTGATTTGTACTCTTTCCGTTGATTCAAAGCTATTTCACAGGACAAAGGACTTTGAAGTAATCTTCCCATTGGACAGACATTTAGTGCTGTGGCAGATACAACAGGAAAAATGCCGTCTGGTAGTCAGGATACTTGGTTGTATATGGGCGCAGCCCTTCACGGAGACAGCTGGCGCCCTCTGCGAGAGTGCCTTCCCTTCCTGCGCAGCACAGCGAGCCAGGCCTGGGGGGCGGGGCTCAGGGGGCAGGTGCTGGGACTCCAGCTCTGCTCAGCAGGGTGTAGAGGGAGGACGGGTCCATCCCAAGGAGCCGTCTCCCAGGACTGGAGTTAATGCCCCCAGGCCCACAGTCAGCGTGCTGGAGACCCCGGGGTTCCCAGCTGCAGGCCCGCAAACTCCAGACCCCGAAAGCCACCCTCTCACTCTGTTCTGCTCAGGCCGTCTACAGATACCAGGAAGGCAATCTGAAATTCAGATTTGGAAAGGAGATCTCTCTGCGAGGAAAGATTTAGGCTGGAAATGTGAATTTGGAGCTATGCTCTTGTGACTTAAATGAGAAGTATGTATGTGATCGTCACCTCTGATATTGTGACTTCCTAAGTGTGCAGGCGTGTTAGCGAGTGTCTCATCTCCCCGCCGAGGCCAGGCTCGTTTTCCAGAGGTCCAGCCATGGGTTTAGAGGGTAGGAACTTTCAGTGCCACCCCAGAGAGAAGGGCTGGAGGCTGAGTTCAGTCGCCAGGGATCTCGTCAGGTGTGTCTGCACGATGAAGCCTCAGTAGGGGCCTCGGGGACGGGGACACCTCGCCCTGTGCCTCTTGTCCTTCCAGCTGGTCAGACTCCACTGTGAGCTCCTCCGGTCACACCTCACCACAGCTCTGCATCACTCCAGTTGCTTCTCAAGTGTCTTAAAGGGAGAAAAGCATCAATTTCTGTAAATCCTGGTGTACAAAGAATTTTGAGTGTTGTTGGCCAAGAGACTTAGGAATTCACTTGTTGAATTATTATTGTGATTTTTCATTCTTTGAAAAAAAGCATCACTACAAAGAAAAAAACATTAAAAGTTGCACAAGAAGTGAGAGTTACTGCCAGAGAAGGGTGTGTATCTGTGTGTGCTGGCCTTGTCCATCAGGGTGTCTGACTCTTGGTGAAAACACCAGCATCCTTATCCTTGTCTTCCTCCTTCGGGTCAAAAGTTTTGATCATGTAGATGACTCTCCACAGTTTCTCTAGCTTATACCTAAAAAAAAAAGACATTGCCTGAAGTATTTTAAAATTACCTTAGTGTCAGTATCATAGTCATTTATAATGCAGTTATTCCACCTAAATACACCAGTGTTTTACCTTTTAAGGTTATGGTGGTGAGTTTTTTTATATTATGCCATTTCATGATAACTTGTTCCTTTGGAAAGTGTCCTAAGTTTGTCCTTCTAGGACATTCTATAGAATAATATTTGGTTGTAAGAAAATTTGATAATAAAAACTTAACTGAAATCCAGTTGAACAGATTTCTCTCTTAATCAGTGTAAAGTGGTCTTCTACACACTCCTCTAAGGAGAAAGAGAAATCAGAGGAAAAGATGACTTATAGTCAGTTCTAGAATACATTCCCTCCAAACTGGACTAAAATCCTTGGAAGAAGAGTGCTGATGTGTAATTTAAAAAAAACCAAAACACCACCATTCGTGCTTGTATCTCGACTGCTGTGGGGGGAGTGTGGGGACAGGGTTTCCCAAATGGTGCATCTGTAAAGAGCTTGCCTGCCCATGCAGGAGATACCAGAGGTGCAGGTCCAACCCCTGGGTCAGGAAGGTCCCCTGGAGGAGGGCACGGCAACCCATTCCAGTGTTCTCGCCTGGAGGATCCCACGGACAGGGGAGCCTTGTGGGCAACAATCCATGGGGTCACAAAGAGTCGGACACGACCGAGCAAACACACACTAAGGGCGGGGGCGAGGGAGGGGGCGGCGTCCCGCAGATGGCTGGACCCCAGAGCTGCTCCTGCTCCCGTTCCTATACCCACTCCCGGGAAGCAGCGCCGGAGCAGCATCGTGGGCCGCACGCCCGTAGGCTCAGCCGCAGAAAGCCGCAGACGAGAACGGCGTGTGACACTCACCTAGAGAAAGGATAGCTTCAGCCTCATACTTAGGTTTATTTATGGGAATTGTACTTAAAGCTTTTAGGAAGATAAATAGCTTCTTGTTGGAATAAGGAGGGTTTTCTAATTAGTCATCCCTTAATCAGAGACTTAGACTACTACTACTTATTCCTTTTTAATCAAATTATAACCATATTTCATGCTCTCTTTACATACAACAGCTAAGCATTTCTTACTTTATGAAATATTTCTATAGACAACTAATAAGTGTTGTTTTTTTTTTTTCAGACCGCTGAGAAGTCAGGCCACATTGAGAGATCAAAGAATGTAAGGCAAAGACAAAATGATTTTAAGGTAAGTTAAGGATAAGTGTGTAGACTCTTTCTTGGGGTAGGGTTTTCTCAAACAAAGTGACTGGAAGGCCTGATCTACATTCAAGACATTTGTCCTGTGCAGGCTGACAAATGTGATTGATTGAGGCAAGTTTGATGCCTTCTAATGCAGTTCTGCTTGTTCATCAACGTGTAGAAAATGATCCAGGAAGTCATGCAGTGTCTGGTGAAGCTGGTCCGAGGGGCCCTGCTCCCACTCGGCGCCGCGGAGGGCAGCGGGCGGCAGCACGGAGGCTGGGAGGGGAAGGCTGAGCTCCCTGGACAGTGGCTGGCTCACGTCATCCAGACCCTCAGGTAAACGTGGGTGCATTCTCCAGAGAAGGGGCAAATACTGTCTTTTTAGGGGAAAAAAAGACACACTCAGCAAAGAATTTTGCTCTGTGCCCGGGTCCAGCCCCAGTGGATCCAGAGTAATTCAAAGGGGGACGGAGTCGGTGTCCTAGGAAAAAACTTATTTAATTACAGATATAGAGAGAGATTAGAAATGGATAGTGTAGTAGGAAAATTAGTGGAGAAAAAGAGGCTGAATAACTTGGTTTACGTGGAATACCAATCACCACCGACATAGGCCACAGGTGTCTTTCCGTTCTCCTGAAGGAGAGGAGGCACTGAGGCCTCCCCAGTCCAAGCTTAGAAGCCCAGGCAGAATTAGCAGGCTTGGTGAGTACCTTCATACCAGATGGGAATTCAGCCAGAAAAACGGGGAGCAAGAGAGAAACAACACAGGGGAATCAGTCTTTCCAGAAACTGATCTGATTTCTTTATTTTTCAGGTTTACTTATATACTTTTTGTTATACATAGGGATAAATACAGAGTCACGCAGGGGTCAGCAGACCTGACCCTTGTCACAATCAGGTGCTTCATATAAAATTATACAAAGACCTTATGGGTTTTACATCATCTTCTGGCCATGAGGCCTGCTGACATTTCATGGCCCTTTCTGATAATGGTCAGTTAACCAGAAAACTTATTTTTTCCAGGGGTGATTTTTTCTTAAACCAGGCGCCACCCTCCAAATAAAGTTGCATTCCTATAGGGTGAGGATGTAGTGAGTTACAACTAAGAAAGGAATTTACTTAGCCTAAGGTTTAACATGATTAATCTTAAAGGTTAATACTTATTTCTCCTATATGCCAGTTATATTCATTATAAGGGCAGGGAATATGGAGATTTAGCAGCAAATATTGGCTCAACAAATGAAAACCCTTCACCAGTGTTCCCCTGAAGATCTATTTAGTCTTAAGTTAGTGATAAAGTTACATTTTTGCATAGCAAGGACACAGTGATTTATAACAACAGTGATCTATAACAAAAAAGAAAACTCGTTAACTCAGAAAGTCTAGTATTTCTAACATCAAAAACTACTATATTTCCTTTTCTATATTCCAAATACATTGATTAATATATTCCCAGGTGCCTGAGGATATGGAGGCCTGGCAACAATCATCGACTCAACAATGAGAAAAGCCCTATGCTAATACTCCAAACTCTCTGTAGTGTTTATGGTTGAGAGGTTGTCACACAAGCTACTCTGTCAGCAGAGAGGTTTGACCTGAGACACCCTTGTCACACCCAGGGCAGGGAATTAGCAGTAATTATTGGCACAACAACTGAAAAAACTCTTCACCAATATAATTTCTAATCAACCCACTATACTATACTAATAATTTTCTAACTTCTCAAAAGAGTCTGTATTTAGAAAGTTTTAAAGCATCTCGTGCCTCTCACGGTTGGGAGGCTGTAAACAAATAACATGTGGCCGGACGAACCGCTCAGGCAGACTAGAGAACCTTCAGAGGAGTTTGTAAGTTGACACACACTTGTCACGCCCAGGAATTTTTACTAACTGGAGCTGCAAGTTAACTCCTCCAAGAGAAATGGTTATGGGGAGAGCCCCCTGTAAAGTCAGGGGGGTAGGTGAGAGCATAAAACAGACTCTGGTTTTGGGGGTAGATGCTCCGAACAGGGGTTTCCTGAGGCTTGATCCCGCCTTTGCGTATGCCACGCCTCCTTCCTCGTGACCTGTGCGCTGGGCGGAGGGCCTCACGCTGGCCCCCGGCAGCGCTGCCCTTTTGTGCCCACTGTTTGCTGGGTGTCGTCTGATGACCCAGCCCCTGAGCCGCCTGGGCGCTCGGGCCTGATGAGGGTGCCTCCTTGTCGCTGTTGAGTCAGGGTCACTGTGGCGTCACAGCCCTTGTCGTGGATTGTGCAGCCCTTGTCTTCAGCACACAGTAGTAGCCTGTCGGCGCCGCCGTGAAGCGTGGCGGGACGCCAGAACAGTGCTCGGAGTCACTCCCGGCCCCTGTGCTCACCTTCGTCTCGCTGTGTTTGTCCCACAGGCTGACGTATGAATCGCTGGCCGCCCTTGAGATCCCTGGTGACCTGCTGCAGACCATCCAGGACCTCATCTTGGATCTCCGAGTGCGCTGTGTGGTGGTCACGCTGCAGCACACAGCCGAAGGTATGTTGGGAAAACTGAGGGCATTGGCGCAGCAGCAGTTATGCACACGCCACCTCTTTCCAGTTTCCAAACCTTCAAAAACAAGAAAGATGCTGTTATGAAAATGTGAATATTTCAGATTATCTGTTGCTGTTCAATGTAGTTTTTTTTTTTTCTTTCAAATCCTGTTTACTTTGAGATGCCGGCCATGCAGAAATTAAATGGATACTCTTGAAAAATACTTAAGGATGTAAGACCATCCTTATGGAAAATGTCAAGTGGAAAAAGTAGACTATAAAATGTGTATAAAGTATGATCTCAATTTGGAAAATATACATGTATATTTAAAATTTTTGATTTAGAAACATCAGCATTAAGTCAGAAGAAGGACTTAAGTTTCTCTTTGCAGCAGCAGTTACCGGTGATGCTCATTTTCTTAATACTTTTAGAGTTTTCAGGGTTTTTGTATATATAAGAAGAAGAAGATTATCTTTACAGAGCAGCCTTTTGGGTGTGACGTGTTTCAAAAACAGTTGAGAACGTTGTTAGGAACGGTGCAGGCCGCTAGTGTCTTCCTTGGGACTTTGTCGTGGCCCGGCCATGTCTGCGTAGAACTGGCCCCTGCCCTGGTGAGGGGCTGTGTCCTTAAGTGTGCCCAGATCTGTTTCTCCTGCCATGGGCATTGCGCTGTTGTTCTAGGGAGCATACAGGATGGACAGTCCACACTGGTTGTTAGAAAATCGTGTCATAGGCCAGCTGGCCTGCCCCTGGCCCAGCTGAGGGGCAAGCCCGGGTCTGCTCCTCCCGCCGTGAGCATCCCGCCTTTGTTGTCGGGAACGTGCAGGACAGAGAGAGTCCACACGGTCATCAGAGATCTCAGGGTGAACGCTTGGTGTCTTATACTGTACCTGTTGAATATTATCAGGAGTGCTGAGTAAGTGTGAAGTTGTCAGTGAACCTGGCCTGGCATTCTTCAGATTGGGCTGCATAATAGTTTTATTTACATTAATGTTTTAATAGAAAAATCCATTGAGTAACACACATTTAAATCCTTGAGTTTTCCGGAATTAGGTGTGTGTTAGTCATTCAGTCGTGTCCGATTCTTCGTGACCCCATGGGCGTGGAATTTTCCAGGCACGAACACTGGAGTGGGCAGCCATTTCCTTCTCCAGGGGATCCTTCCCAACTCAGGGATCGCACCTGCCTTGGCAGGGGAAGTCTTTACTGTCTGAGCCACCGAGGAAGCCTGTCCCTGTTTTCACTAGTTTTTTGCGAACTCATATAAAACAGTTAAAAACCCTAACCTTCATGGATTTTTATGTCTCTGAGGTTCAATGAAACAACTGCAGTGAGATGTGCTTGTGTATTTGTCTTCCCTGTAGACATAAAGAGGCTGGCTGAAAAGGAAGATTGGGTTGTCGACAGCGAAGGCCTGACGTCTCTCGTAAGTTTAAATTTCTCTAGATGATTAGTCATTAGTGTCTGTTACATTCAGAATAATTGATTTATGATGAT
>SJYV01002217.1:234778-257602 GCA_006410875.1 Neotragus pygmaeus | reverse complement strand
GCGCCGGAGCAGCATCGTGGGCCGCACGCCCGTAGGCTCAGCCGCAGAAAGCCGCAGACGAGAACGGCGTGTGACACTCACCTAGAGAAAGGATAGCTTCAGCCTCATACTTAGGTTTATTTATGGGAATTGTACTTAAAGCTTTTAGGAAGATAAATAGCTTCTTGTTGGAATAAGGAGGGTTTTCTAATTAGTCATCCCTTAATCAGAGACTTAGACTACTACTACTTATTCCTTTTTAATCAAATTATAACCATATTTCATGCTCTCTTTACATACAACAGCTAAGCATTTCTTATTTTATGAAATATTTCTATAGACAACTAATAAGTGTTGTTTTTTTTTTTTCAGACCGCTGAGAAGTCAGGCCACATTGAGAGATCAAAGAATGTAAGGCAAAGACAAAATGATTTTAAGGTAAGTTAAGGATAAGTGTGTAGACTCTTTCTTGGGGTAGGGTTTTCTCAAACAAAGTGACTGGAAGGCCTGATCTACATTCAAGACATTTGTCCTGTGCAGGCTGACAAATGTGATTGATTGAGGCAAGTTTGATGCCTTCTAATGCAGTTCTGCTTGTTCATCAACGTGTAGAAAATGATCCAGGAAGTCATGCAGTGTCTGGTGAAGCTGGTCCGAGGGGCCCTGCTCCCACTCGGCGCCGCGGAGGGCAGCGGGCGGCAGCACGGAGGCTGGGAGGGGAAGGCTGAGCTCCCTGGACAGTGGCTGGCTCACGTCATCCAGACCCTCAGGTAAACGTGGGTGCATTCTCCAGAGAAGGGGCAAATACTGTCTTTTTAGGGGAAAAAAAGACACACTCAGCAAAGAATTTTGCTCTGTGCCCGGGTCCAGCCCCAGTGGATCCAGAGTAATTCAAAGGGGGACGGAGTCGGTGTCCTAGGAAAAAACTTATTTAATTACAGATATAGAGAGAGATTAGAAATGGATAGTGTAGTAGGAAAATTAGTGGAGAAAAAGAGGCTGAATAACTTGGTTTACGTGGAATACCAATCACCACCGACATAGGCCACAGGTGTCTTTCCGTTCTCCTGAAGGAGAGGAGGCACTGAGGCCTCCCCAGTCCAAGCTTAGAAGCCCAGGCAGAATTAGCAGGCTTGGTGAGTACCTTCATACCAGATGGGAATTCAGCCAGAAAAACGGGGAGCAAGAGAGAAACAACACAGGGGAATCAGTCTTTCCAGAAACTGATCTGATTTCTTTATTTTTCAGGTTTACTTATATACTTTTTGTTATACATAGGGATAAATACAGAGTCACGCAGGGGTCAGCAGACCTGACCCTTGTCACAATCAGGTGCTTCATATAAAATTATACAAAGACCTTATGGGTTTTACATCATCTTCTGGCCATGAGGCCTGCTGACATTTCATGGCCCTTTCTGATAATGGTCAGTTAACCAGAAAACTTATTTTTTCCAGGGGTGATTTTTTCTTAAACCAGGCGCCACCCTCCAAATAAAGTTGCATTCCTATAGGGTGAGGATGTAGTGAGTTACAACTAAGAAAGGAATTTACTTAGCCTAAGGTTTAACATGATTAATCTTAAAGGTTAATACTTATTTCTCCTATATGCCAGTTATATTCATTATAAGGGCAGGGAATATGGAGATTTAGCAGCAAATATTGGCTCAACAAATGAAAACCCTTCACCAGTGTTCCCCTGAAGATCTATTTAGTCTTAAGTTAGTGATAAAGTTACATTTTTGCATAGCAAGGACACAGTGATTTATAACAACAGTGATCTATAACAAAAAAGAAAACTCGTTAACTCAGAAAGTCTAGTATTTCTAACATCAAAAACTACTATATTTCCTTTTCTATATTCCAAATACATTGATTAATATATTCCCAGGTGCCTGAGGATATGGAGGCCTGGCAACAATCATCGACTCAACAATGAGAAAAGCCCTATGCTAATACTCCAAACTCTCTGTGGTGTTTATGGTTGAGAGGTTGTCACACAAGCTACTCTGTCAGCAGAGAGGTTTGACCTGAGACACCCTTGTCACACCCAGGGCAGGGAATTAGCAGTAATTATTGGCACAACAACTGAAAAAACTCTTCACCAATATAATTTCTAATCAACCCACTATACTATACTAATAATTTTCTAACTTCTCAAAAGAGTCTGTATTTAGAAAGTTTTAAAGCATCTCGTGCCTCTCACGGTTGGGAGGCTGTAAACAAATAACATGTGGCCGGACGAACCGCTCAGGCAGACTAGAGAACCTTCAGAGGAGTTTGTAAGTTGACACACACTTGTCACGCCCAGGAATTTTTACTAACTGGAGCTGCAAGTTAACTCCTCCAAGAGAAATGGTTATGGGGAGAGCCCCCTGTAAAGTCAGGGGGGTAGGTGAGAGCATAAAACAGACTCTGGTTTTGGGGGTAGATGCTCCGAACAGGGGTTTCCTGAGGCTTGATCCCGCCTTTGCGTATGCCACGCCTCCTTCCTCGTGACCTGTGCGCTGGGCGGAGGGCCTCACGCTGGCCCCCGGCAGCGCTGCCCTTTTGTGCCCACTGTTTGCTGGGTGTCGTCTGATGACCCAGCCCCTGAGCCGCCTGGGCGCTCGGGCCTGATGAGGGTGCCTCCTTGTCGCTGTTGAGTCAGGGTCACTGTGGCGTCACAGCCCTTGTCGTGGATTGTGCAGCCCTTGTCTTCAGCACACAGTAGTAGCCTGTCGGCGCCGCCGTGAAGCGTGGCGGGACGCCAGAACAGTGCTCGGAGTCACTCCCGGCCCCTGTGCTCACCTTCGTCTCGCTGTGTTTGTCCCACAGGCTGACGTATGAATCGCTGGCCGCCCTTGAGATCCCTGGTGACCTGCTGCAGACCATCCAGGACCTCATCTTGGATCTCCGAGTGCGCTGTGTGGTGGTCACGCTGCAGCACACAGCCGAAGGTATGTTGGGAAAACTGAGGGCATTGGCGCAGCAGCAGTTATGCACACGCCACCTCTTTCCAGTTTCCAAACCTTCAAAAACAAGAAAGATGCTGTTATGAAAATGTGAATATTTCAGATTATCTGTTGCTGTTCAATGTAGTTTTTTTTTTTTCTTTCAAATCCTGTTTACTTTGAGATGCCGGCCATGCAGAAATTAAATGGATACTCTTGAAAAATACTTAAGGATGTAAGACCATCCTTATGGAAAATGTCAAGTGGAAAAAGTAGACTATAAAATGTGTATAAAGTATGATCTCAATTTGGAAAATATACATGTATATTTAAAATTTTTGATTTAGAAACATCAGCATTAAGTCAGAAGAAGGACTTAAGTTTCTCTTTGCAGCAGCAGTTACCGGTGATGCTCATTTTCTTAATACTTTTAGAGTTTTCAGGGTTTTTGTATATATAAGAAGAAGAAGATTATCTTTACAGAGCAGCCTTTTGGGTGTGACGTGTTTCAAAAACAGTTGAGAACGTTGTTAGGAACGGTGCAGGCCGCTAGTGTCTTCCTTGGGACTTTGTCGTGGCCCGGCCATGTCTGCGTAGAACTGGCCCCTGCCCTGGTGAGGGGCTGTGTCCTTAAGTGTGCCCAGATCTGTTTCTCCTGCCATGGGCATCGCGCTGTTGTTCTAGGGAGCATACAGGATGGACAGTCCACACTGGTTATTAGAAAATCGTGTCATAGGCCAGCTGGCCTGCCCCTGGCCCAGCTGAGGGGCAAGCCCGGGTCTGCTCCTCCCGCCGTGAGCATCCCGCCTTTGTTGTCGGGAACGTGCAGGACAGAGAGAGTCCACACGGTCATCAGAGATCTCAGGGTGAACGCTTGGTGTCTTATACTGTACCTGTTGAATATTATCAGGAGTGCTGAGTAAGTGTGAAGTTGTCAGTGAACCTGGCCTGGCATTCTTCAGATTGGGCTGCATAATAGTTTTATTTACATTAATGTTTTAATAGAAAAATCCATTGAGTAACACACATTTAAATCCTTGAGTTTTCCGGAATTAGGTGTGTGTTAGTCATTCAGTCGTGTCCGATTCTTCGTGACCCCATGGGCGTGGAATTTTCCAGGCACGAACACTGGAGTGGGCAGCCATTTCCTTCTCCAGGGGATCCTTCCCAACTCAGGGATCGCACCTGCCTTGGCAGGGGAAGTCTTTACTGTCTGAGCCACCGAGGAAGCCTGTCCCTGTTTTCACTAGTTTTTTGCGAACTCATATAAAACAGTTAAAAACCCTAACCTTCATGGATTTTTATGTCTCTGAGGTTCAATGAAACAACTGCAGTGAGATGTGCTTGTGTATTTGTCTTCCCTGTAGACATAAAGAGGCTGGCTGAAAAGGAAGATTGGGTTGTCGACAGCGAAGGCCTGACGTCTCTCGTAAGTTTAAATTTCTCTAGATGATTAGTCATTAGTGTCTGTTACATTCAGAATAATTGATTTATGATGATGATAATGAGTGATGCACTATTGCAGCCCTAAAAATTTTCTGAAAATGGAAAAGCAAATTTCTTAAAGTTTTCCTTCTCATAGTCATTTTCGGTTAACACTAACCACATATGCTTGCTGCTGCTGCTAAGTCACTTCAGTCATGTCCAACTCTATGAGACCCCGTAGATGGCAGCCCACCAGGCTTCCCTGTCTCTGGGATTCTCTGGGCAAGAACACTGGAGTGGGTTGCCATTTTCTTCTCCAGTGCATGAAAGTGAAAGGTGAAAGTGAAGTCGCTCAGTCGTGTCCGACTCTTAGTGACCCCATGGATTGTAGCCTACCAGGCTCCTCCGTCCATGGGATTTTCCAGGCAAGAGTACTGGAGTGGGGTGCCATTGCCTTCTCCAAACCACATATGCGTAAAAATTAGTAAAACAGTGGACCACCTTTAGAGTGATCATTCTTTATCCTGTAACTCCTGTTTGTTTGTGTTAACATTTTTCAATGTAATGCTAAGCTTCCCAACAACTTGAATTTTTCAGAACAGCAGGATACAAAAAAACAAAATGTTGTTGCTAGACCCTAAGGCAAAACAGAGGACAATAAGAATTTCTCCAGGTACACACAGAGGTGAGGTGGGCAGTTAAAACCGTAGTCTCTCACTCTAGCACTATCATCTTTTCAGATGGGACTTTGAGGTTTTTCAGAGTCCCCTTGAAATTAAGGTCAGGGTTTGTGAGTTGTGTGTTTTCAAGACTGTCTTATGGATCCCACAACGGCCCTATAGGTGGGTTTTCAGTTCGGTTGCTCAATTGTGTATGACTCTTCATGACCCCATGAATCGCAGCACGCCAGGCCTCCCTGTCCATCACCAACTCCCAGAGTTCACTCAAACTCATGTCCATCAAGTCGGTGATGCCATCCAGCTGTCTCATCATTTGTCGTCCCCTTCTCCTGCCCCCAATCCCTCCCAGCATCAAAGTCTTTTCCAGTGAGTCAGCTGTTCACATCAGGTGGCCAAAGTACTGGAGTTTCAGCTTCAGCATCAGTCCTTCCAATGAACACCCAGGACTGATCTCCTTTAGGATGGACTGGTTGGATCTCCTTGCAGTCCAAGGGACTCTCAAGAGTCTTCTGCAACATCACAGTTCAAAAGCGTCAATTCTTTGGCGCTCAGCTTTCTTCAGAGTCCAACTCTCACATCCATACATGACCACTGGAAAAACCATAGCCTTGACTAGATGGACCTTNAGTGATATCATCTGCATATCTGAGGTTATTGATATTTCTCCGAGGAATCTTGATTCCAGCTTGTGCTTCCTCTAGCCCAGTGTTTCTCATGATGTACTCTGCATATAAGTTAAATAAGCAGAGTGACAATATACAGCCTTGACGTACTCCTTTCCCTATTTGGAACCAGTCTGTTGTTCCATGTCCAGTTCTAACTGTTGCTTCCTGACCTGCATACAGGTTTCTCAAGAGGCAGGTCAGGTGGTCTAGTATTCCCATCTCTTTCAGAATTTTCCACAGTTTATTGTGATCCACACAGTCAAAGGCTTTGGCATAGTCAATAAAGCAGAAACAGATGTTTTTTTCTGGAACTCTCTTGCTTTTTCGATGATCCAGCGGATGTTGGCAATTTGATCTCTGGTTCCTCTGCCTTTTCTAAAACCAGCTTGAACATCAGGGAGTTCACGGTTCACATATTGCTGAAGCCTGGCTTAGAGAATTTTGAGCATTTCTTATAAGTGGGGGCTTTCTGTTAGATTCAGTCTGTGTCAGTGAGAAGCAGAATGAAACTGACATGCAGGTGGGTTCTTGTGTCCTTCCACGTCTTTGTCCAGGCTCTTGTGTTCTGAAACCAAGGTGATTTGAGGATCTGGGGGGTGCTGTTTGTGGCACTCAGAATTTGGAATTTAATATTTTGAAAGCATTCAACTGAGCATTAAAGGAATAGACAGTAAACTAGATTTATAGTCTTTGTGCTGTTTCTGTTTTTTTATGAGTGAATTCATTAATTTCATGATGACAGTGAAGTAAAATATATTTCTTGCATTAAGGTAAAAAAGCTACCAGCTGCCCCTGTTTTTCATGGTTCCCTTCTCAGGTAACATAACTCTGGAGGCCCAGATCCCAAAGCATTCTGGGGCATTCAGATCCCCTGAACACTGGTCACCCATGCTCTGCTCTGCTGTCAGAGGGAAGGCTGCCTCAGAGCTGCTGCTGGGCGTCCTCTCCCCTCGGAGCCCACCTCTCCCAGGTCTCCCTCGAGCCGTGCTCGGGGACTCGGCCAGAGCGTCTCTAGGCACAGCTCCTTCTGTTTCACCAAGAGCTTCACTGCCTTTTTAGTTCCCTTTACCTTGCTCTTCATCTGCAAGAGTAGAATTAATTTTTACATAAATAATCATGCTTGTTAGGAGTTTATTAAGATTTAAGTATCATTCGTCCTCTGGGGCTTGCTTCCCCTGGTGGCTCAGACAGTAAAGAATATGCCTGAAATGCAGGGGATACAGGCTGGATACCTGGATTGGGAAAATCCTCTGAAGAAGGAATGGCAACCCTCTCCAGTATTCTTGCCTGAAGAATCCCATGGACAGAAGAGCCTGGTGAGCCACAGTCCATGGGCCTGCAGAGTCGGACACGACTGAGCGACTAACTCGCTCTTTCACTTTTCATCCTTTAAAACTAGCATGATTTTTTTACAGTTTTGTTTGATGAAAATAGCTCTCTGAAGTAATTAAGGAAAGTGGTATTAACTCCGTTTTTCATGCAGAAAGATGCTCAGAGAGAGGGAGGTTACCACAGCAGGCCTCCAGTTCACGTTTTCTCAGGCTGAGTCCAGAGTGCCTGCTGATCTGGCACCATACATGTGCTAAAGTAAAGGACAAAATTGTTTCTGTGAGAAGACACCAGAGGAATAGGATCTGATGCTGGTTGGTTAAGTGTATATCATTTTGAACTTTATAAAACAGCATTAAATAATAAACATGAAACCTGTCATCATTTCCAGATCCTCTTTCCAGATGAGCCCCGTTGGAGGCTGTCACTGGGCTGCGCTGTGGAGCCCCGCGCGCCAGCACCTCCACGTGTGGTGCCAGCGCCTCCCCGTCTCAAGTGTTGGAAGCGTTTGTTTATCGTGTATTTTCTTTTTCTAATTATAAAAATAAGACCTCTGGACTTTCCTGGTGGTCAGTGGTTAAGAACCCACCTGCCAGTGCAGGGACCCAGGTTCAGTCCCTGGTCTGGAACATTCCACATGCCGCAGGGCAGCTAAGCTCATGCATGCCTCAGGACTGCTGAGACTCTGGAGCCCACGCTGTGCAACACGAGGAGCCACAGCGAGCGGCCCTCGCAGTGCAACCAGAGACGGCCCGTGCAGCCGCAGAAGCCCAGCACAGCCAAAAGTAAACGGCTTTTTTTTTTTAAGTAAGACTTAATTATTTTTTAAAAGGAGAAACACTGAAAAATCTAAAAAGGTTTTTTTTAATCACCTGTAATCCACCAAAGATAAGCTGTCTTATTTTAGAATATGGAGTGATCAGTCTCTTCCGTGGACCTGTGTCTGTGCATGTCGTTGCATTCTGGAGCAGTGTTCTGAGTTCAGCTTGTGGTGAGCCCAGCTCGCTCTTGGCCGCTCTGTTGTGAGCACTCCTCTTTATAAGTGTGAGTCTCATGGCTTTACAGTATGTTACTGCTGGATGTGCCGTTGTAAAACCCTTGTTGTCACTTCTTCCTGCTGGGAACCTTCAGGTGGTTTTTGTGGCTGTCACTGAGAGGGGACGCTGGCCGCATCGCCCTCCTCGCTTCCTCACAGTGAACTCTGGAAGTGGACTGCCGCTGCAGAGGCTCCCTCCCGCAGACGCTGCCTGCCAGGGCTGCTGTGGAGAAGCTGCGCCCTCGCGTTTGGCCGTCGCTGCTGACGAGCTCTCATTTGCTGGGAAACATCCCTTGTGGTGGTTTCTTCTGCATGTCTTTCCCTGCTTAGCAGGTTAAACACTTTCTCATGTGCTCAGTTGGCTAGAACGGTCTCTTTAAAGGGGCTCAGAGGCTGTAGGTTACCTTTGAGAAGGGAAAACCAGAGCTGTATGGTTAATAAACTTTGGCTTATTATTTTATTAGTAGCTGTAATTACATAAACCCAAGGAATGACCTTTACATATATAAAAAGCTGGTTTACTCTGTGCCAGTCTTTTTAAAAGAATGATCTAATTTGCAGTTTGGATAGTGGCAGATTTTTGATCTACCCAAGAATGTTATAATAGCCATTAAAGTCTGGCATTAAATTATTATTATTTTTTTAAGTCGAATGCCTAGAGAGAAATGGATGGGCTGGGGCCCCCACCTCCACCCTCTCCTATCTCCTGAGACATTCACAGGCCAGGGAGGGAAGGCTCTCTTTTCTAGACATGTGCACTCATTTTCATGTATTTAGCGCTTATGTGGCTGGGCCAGGTCTTAGCTGCGGCATGTGAAGTCTTAGTTTGGCATTCAACTCTTGAGTGAGGCTTTCTGTGACGCCTGTAAATCTCTTTCCAATATCTCAGCATGGAGGTAGGGAAAGGACAGGTTTGGGTTTTTTTTTAAGTCCAGGGAAGCTCCTTTACAACAAACAGTTTTAACGATTTTTGAGTCACTTGAACCATAGGCAACGTATTTTACATATTTGATTATTTTTACCATAATTGTATCTAATTTTTTTTTTACTGTATTTATTTTAGTTAAAATTTTGTTGTTTTTTTAATACAACTGTCAAAGGTTACCCTCCAAAGGTTACTTTACAGTTACCACAAAACAGTGGCTCTGTCCCTCGACTTGGAGTCCTGTGCAGTCCGTCCTGGAGCCTCTGGAGCCTGTCTTACCAGCAGTTTGCACCCCTGCCCACTGTTCCCCATAGTGGTTCTGATTATAGTTTAGTGAGTTTATTTCTGTAGCACTGGCTCAGTTAGAAGTGTTCTTTCTTGTCTTCTTTGAAATGAAAATAACAGGGCTTTTTTTTCTGTTATTTTTTTCTTTCTCAGAAGTTTAATTTTTACAAAGTATTGTTACCAAAAAAGTTTTTTAAATAGTAAACTAGAAAATTTAAGTTGGAAACATTGAAATAAAACCGTGCGTTCATGGTTCTGAACCTGTTTTGAGTGGGCTTCAGAGCGCTGTGTAGGCAGTGGGGAAGCAGGGCGCCTGCCATGCGGGAGTGCTCCTTGTTACTTGCGGTGAAGTAACGGTCACGCCTTTTTGTGGGAAAGCCAGTAAGTGCTGTTCAAGCCTACTCAGCGTTCACTTACGATGTTTCACTGTTTTCTCCACCCTCGAGTAGACGCCCCGCGTGCTCCACTTGTGGGTGTGAGCGGGCACGGCCTCACTGGTGTGCCCTGCCTGTGCTTACAGGTGAGCATGGCCTCACTCAGAGATCTGGACCAGAGGCTGTTTGAAAGCTACATTGAGCTGAAGGCAGACCCCATCGTGGGCTCCTTGGAACCTGGCATTTACGCTGGCTACTTCGACTGGAGGGACTGCCTGCCCCCGACAGGTGGGTGGTTTCAGGTCCATGCATCCTGAGCCGTCAATATGGATTTGCTTTTCTTGATATATGCTTAAGATGCTTTTCTTTTTGTTCCCATTTTTTTCATATTTACTCAGGGATTGACTTGGTTTTTAAACTTTATTAGCTTAAACCCACTTTTTGATAGTTTGGAGTTTAGGAGACTTTAAATTATTAGTGCTTAAAATGGCTTAGAGATAATCTTAAATTCCAGATAATTAACTACACCTCGGAGTGTGTGATCGTCTCAGTAACACACACTTGCTTCCGGGGTGCTTCTTGCTGCATAGACGCAGTAGACAGTGCTGTTCTCTGCAGTGACCTTGTGACCTCCATCAGAGAATTTACTTAAGACCTTTGATCGCTTCTATGGAAGATGCAGCTACAGTTGCCGAAGATAGGAAAGATTCAAGGAGAAGGTATGGGAGTGCGAGCATCATAATTGACCAGAGAAAATTCAGCTGCAGAAAGATGGCAGACGCTTCCAGTATTATCGTTGTGACATCAAATAAATGTCATTTAGATTACTTGATAACGTGTGTTTTAGAAATAACCTGTCATTGAAAGAAATGCATTTTTGATCAGACGCTTGTCTCTTTGTCTGAAGGACCATGGAATACATAGAGCCAGGCCACCCGCTGGCGCGTCGGTGTTGCCTGGTGTGACAGTGGCTCTGCTCCTATTAGACAGCAGGGCTTGGGGCGCGCGTGACTATACCCGTGACCTGCTGGAGAGTCGTGTCACCTTTACTTGTTCAACAGCCTGTTGTGACACCCTGTCGCCATTGCTCTGTGGAGCTTTTATCAGATGGTGGTGGCGTCATCATTCTTCAGATATGTTTGCTTTCATTGTTACTGTTCATATTGCTGTTCAGTCGCTCAGTCGTGTCTGACTCTTCGTGACCCCATGAATCGCAGCACGCCAGGTCTCCCCGTCCATATCCAACTCCTGAAGTTTACCCAAACTCATGTCCATCGAGTCGGTGATGCCATCCAGCCATCTCATCCTCTGTCGTCCCCTCCTCCTGCCCTCAATCCCTCCCAGCATCATGAGTCAACTCTTCCAATGAGTCAACTCTTCACATGAGGTGGTCAAAGTATTGGGGTTTCAGCTTCAGCATCAGTCCTTCCAGTGAACACCCAGGACTGATCTCCTTTAGAATGGACTGGTTGGATCTCCTTGCAGTTCAAGGGACTCTCAAGAGTCTTCTCCAACACCACAGTTCAAAAGCATCAATTCTTCNAAGGAATGGCAACCCTCTCCAGTATTCTTGCCTGAAGAATCCCATGGACAGAAGAGCCTGGTGAGCCACAGTCCATGGGCCTGCAGAGTCGGACACGACTGAGCGACTAACTCGCTCTTTCACTTTTCATCCTTTAAAACTAGCATGATTTTTTTACAGTTTTGTTTGATGAAAATAGCTCTCTGAAGTAATTAAGGAAAGTGGTATTAACTCCGTTTTTCATGCAGAAAGATGCTCAGAGAGAGGGAGGTTACCACAGCAGGCCTCCAGTTCACGTTTTCTCAGGCTGAGTCCAGAGTGCCTGCTGATCTGGCACCATACATGTGCTAAAGTAAAGGACAAAATTGTTTCTATGAGAAGACACCAGAGGAATAGGATCTGATGCTGGTTGGTTAAGTGTATATCATTTTGAACTTTATAAAACAGCATTAAATAATAAACATGAAACCTGTCATCATTTCCAGATCCTCTTTCCAGATGAGCCCCGTTGGAGGCTGTCACTGGGCTGCGCTGTGGAGCCCCGCGCGCCAGCACCTCCACGTGCGGTGCCAGCGCCTCCCCGTCTCAAGTGTTGGAAGCGTTTGTTTATCGTGTATTTTCTTTTTCTAATTATAAAAATAAGACCTCTGGACTTTCCTGGTGGTCAGTGGTTAAGAACCCACCTGCCAGTGCAGGGACCCAGGTTCAGTCCCTGGTCTGGAACATTCCACATGCCGCAGGGCAGCTAAGCTCATGCATGCCTCAGGACTGCTGAGACTCTGGAGCCCACGCTGTGCAACACGAGGAGCCACAGCGAGCGGCCCTCGCAGTGCAACCAGAGACGGCCCGTGCAGCCGCAGAAGCCCAGCACAGCCAAAAGTAAACGGCTTTTTTTTTTTAAGTAAGACTTAATTATTTTTTAAAAGGAGAAACACTGAAAAATCTAAAAAGGTTTTTTTTAATCACCTGTAATCCACCAAAGATAAGCTGTCTTATTTTAGAATATGGAGTGATCAGTCTCTTCCGTGGACCTGTGTCTGTGCATGTCGTTGCATTCTGGAGCAGTGTTCTGAGTTCAGCTTGTGGTGAGCCCAGCTCGCTCTTGGCCGCTCTGTTGTGAGCACTCCTCTTTATAAGTGTGAGTCTCATGGCTTTACAGTATGTTACTGCTGGATGTGCCGTTGTAAAACCCTTGTTGTCACTTCTTCCTGCTGGGAACCTTCAGGTGGTTTTTGTGGCTGTCACTGAGAGGGGACGCTGGCCGCATCGCCCTCCTCGCTTCCTCACAGTGAACTCTGGAAGTGGACTGCCGCTGCAGAGGCTCCCTCCCGCAGACGCTGCCTGCCAGGGCTGCTGTGGAGAAGCTGCGCCCTCGCGTTTGGCCGTCGCTGCTGACGAGCTCTCATTTGCTGGGAAACATCCCTTGTGGTGGTTTCTTCTGCATGTCTTTCCCTGCTTAGCAGGTTAAACACTTTCTCATGTGCTCAGTTGGCTAGAACGGTCTCTTTAAAGGGGCTCAGAGGCTGTAGGTTACCTTTGAGAAGGGAAAACCAGAGCTGTATGGTTAATAAACTTTGGCTTATTATTTTATTAGTAGCTGTAATTACATAAACCCAAGGAATGACCTTTACATATATAAAAAGCTGGTTTACTCTGTGCCAGTCTTTTTAAAAGAATGATCTAATTTGCAGTTTGGATAGTGGCAGATTTTTGATCTACCCAAGAATGTTATAATAGCCATTAAAGTCTGGCATTAAATTATTATTATTTTTTTAAGTCGAATGCCTAGAGAGAAATGGATGGGCTGGGGCCCCCACCTCCACCCTCTCCTATCTCCTGAGACATTCACAGGCCAGGGAGGGAAGGCTCTCTTTTCTAGACATGTGCACTCATTTTCATGTATTTAGCGCTTATGTGGCTGGGCCAGGTCTTAGCTGCGGCATGTGAAGTCTTAGTTTGGCATTCAACTCTTGAGTGAGGCTTTCTGTGACGCCTGTAAATCTCTTTCCAATATCTCAGCATGGAGGTAGGGAAAGGACAGGTTTGGGTTTTTTTTTAAGTCCAGGGAAGCTCCTTTACAACAAACAGTTTTAACGATTTTTGAGTCACTTGAACCATAGGCAACGTATTTTACATATTTGATTATTTTTACCATAATTGTATCTAATTTTTTTTTTACTGTATTTATTTTAGTTAAAATTTTGTTGTTTTTTTAATACAACTGTCAAAGGTTACCCTCCAAAGGTTACTTTACAGTTACCACAAAACAGTGGCTCTGTCCCTCGACTTGGAGTCCTGTGCAGTCCGTCCTGGAGCCTCTGGAGCCTGTCTTACCAGCAGTTTGCACCCCTGCCCACTGTTCCCCATAGTGGTTCTGATTATAGTTTAGTGAGTTTATTTCTGTAGCACTGGCTCAGTTAGAAGTGTTCTTTCTTGTCTTCTTTGAAATGAAAATAACAGGGCTTTTTTTTCTGTTATTTTTTTCTTTCTCAGAAGTTTAATTTTTACAAAGTATTGTTACCAAAAAAGTTTTTTAAATAGTAAACTAGAAAATTTAAGTTGGAAACATTGAAATAAAACCGTGCGTTCATGGTTCTGAACCTGTTTTGAGTGGGCTTCAGAGCGCTGTGTAGGCAGTGGGGAAGCAGGGCGCCTGCCATGCGGGAGTGCTCCTTGTTACTTGCGGTGAAGTAACGGTCACGCCTTTTTGTGGGAAAGCCAGTAAGTGCTGTTCAAGCCTACTCAGCGTTCACTTACGATGTTTCACTGTTTTCTCCACCCTCGAGTAGACGCCCCGCGTGCTCCACTTGTGGGTGTGAGCGGGCACGGCCTCACTGGTGTGCCCTGCCTGTGCTTACAGGTGAGCATGGCCTCACTCAGAGATCTGGACCAGAGGCTGTTTGAAAGCTACATTGAGCTGAAGGCAGACCCCATCGTGGGCTCCTTGGAACCTGGCATTTACGCTGGCTACTTCGACTGGAGGGACTGCCTGCCCCCGACAGGTGGGTGGTTTCAGGTCCATGCATCCTGAGCCGTCAATATGGATTTGCTTTTCTTGATATATGCTTAAGATGCTTTTCTTTTTGTTCCCATTTTTTTCATATTTACTCAGGGATTGACTTGGTTTTTAAACTTTATTAGCTTAAACCCACTTTTTGATAGTTTGGAGTTTAGGAGACTTTAAATTATTAGTGCTTAAAATGGCTTAGAGATAATCTTAAATTCCAGATAATTAACTACACCTCGGAGTGTGTGATCGTCTCAGTAACACACACTTGCTTCCGGGGTGCTTCTTGCTGCATAGACGCAGTAGACAGTGCTGTTCTCTGCAGTGACCTTGTGACCTCCATCAGAGAATTTACTTAAGACCTTTGATCGCTTCTATGGAAGATGCAGCTACAGTTGCCGAAGATAGGAAAGATTCAAGGAGAAGGTATGGGAGTGCGAGCATCATAATTGACCAGAGAAAATTCAGCTGCAGAAAGATGGCAGACGCTTCCAGTATTATCGTTGTGACATCAAATAAATGTCATTTAGATTACTTGATAACGTGTGTTTTAGAAATAACCTGTCATTGAAAGAAATGCATTTTTGATCAGACGCTTGTCTCTTTGTCTGAAGGACCATGGAATACATAGAGCCAGGCCACCCGCTGGCGCGTCGGTGTTGCCTGGTGTGACAGTGGCTCTGCTCCTATTAGACAGCAGGGCTTGGGGCGCGCGTGACTATACCCGTGACCTGCTGGAGAGTCGTGTCACCTTTACTTGTTCAACAGCCTGTTGTGACACCCTGTCGCCATTGCTCTGTGGAGCTTTTATCAGATGGTGGTGGCGTCATCATTCTTCAGATATGTTTGCTTTCATTGTTACTGTTCATATTGCTGTTCAGTCGCTCAGTCGTGTCTGACTCTTCGTGACCCCATGAATCGCAGCACGCCAGGTCTCCCCGTCCATATCCAACTCCTGAAGTTTACCCAAACTCATGTCCATCGAGTCGGTGATGCCATCCAGCCATCTCATCCTCTGTCGTCCCCTCCTCCTGCCCTCAATCCCTCCCAGCATCATGAGTCAACTCTTCCAATGAGTCAACTCTTCACATGAGGTGGTCAAAGTATTGGGGTTTCAGCTTCAGCATCAGTCCTTCCAGTGAACACCCAGGACTGATCTCCTTTAGAATGGACTGGTTGGATCTCCTTGCAGTTCAAGGGACTCTCAAGAGTCTTCTCCAACACCACAGTTCAAAAGCATCAATTCTTCGGTGCTCAGCTTTCTTTACAGTCCAACTCTCACATCCATACATGACCACTGGAAAAACCATAGCCTTGACTAGATGGACCTTTGTTGGCAAAGTAATGTCTCTGCTTTTTAATATGCTGTCTAGGTTGGTCATAACTTTCCTTCCAAGGAGTAAGCATCTTTTAATTTCATGGCTGCAGTCACCATTTGCAGTGATTTTGGAGCCCAAAAAATCAAGTCTGCCACTGTTTCCCCATCTATTTGCCATGAAGTGGTGGGACCAGATGCCGTGATCTTCGTTTTCTGAATGTTGAGCTTTAAGCCAGTTTATTTCAGTTGTCTAGATTTCAGCTGTCTTAAGACAAATCCTCGTTCCCTCTGGAGGGTGGGGGAGGGCTGGCCGGGACCTCAGGCTCTGAGCCCCCTTAGCTCCTGTCGCTCTGACTGCTCACAGCCCCACACGGTCCCCTTTACAGCCCCGCATGCACTCGCCGTCTGGGCGGCGCCTCGGAGGCTCCACCTGCGGCCGCTGTGTTCTCTCCCGTCTCTCGTGCCTCCAGCCGCCCTGGGGTCCGTGGACATGCTGGCCTTGCTCTGCGGAGCGCTCCAGGCTGGTCCCACTCCTGGGAGAGACGCCCTCCCCTGTGGGGAGCGGCCCCAGCCGCCTCCTGCAGCTGCTGCACTGGGAACGGCCCTGGACACCGGCTTCCCCTGGGGCTGCCAGTCTTTGTTCCAGCTCCGAGACCGTCCGCTCGAGCAGGCTGGCTGGTGCTTCCAGCATCCGCTGTTTGGCCTGACCTCTGCTCTGAGCTTCAGGCCTCCCTCCTCCGTGGACAGACGTCCCCCCCGGACTCTCCTGCACCCTCCTCACCCCTCGGGTCGGCCGCCCGGGTGCCGCTCCTCCTCAGACCCTAGTTCTGCCCCCGCCGTGCCCGGTCACTGCAGGGCCGCACCGTCTTCCTGTCCCCAGCCCGTCGCCTGTTGGCAAAGCCCATCTGTCACCCCTGCTTCCACCCTTTGGGCCTCCTCCCTGCCCAGGCTGAGCCCTTGGCTCATGGGCACTGCTCCTCCCGCTCCTGGCTCCTCCCACGCCACCTCCAGGCAGCCAGGGCCTCTCCGGGGTCCCAGGCCCCCCCTCCCCACCGAGCTCCAGTCATGTGGTGGGAATCCATGGTTCAGAGTCTGAGCAAATGTGGGTCGTGCCTCAGTTTCTCTTTGGCGTGTTTGTTCTGTGGTTTGGCAGTGATTTTTCTCAGTTGTTTTTCGATAGGAAAGGAAATCGTGTAATGTTCTCCGTTTCTATTAATCTTCTGTTCACTTTTTAATAAATAGTACACGGTGGATATTGGTATTTGTTTAATTGAGGCGAACATTTTAGCACTGGGGCCCTATGGAAGCTGTGTGCAGTCCCTCAGTCGTGAGTAATTGCGTTTGATTTAAACATGAGTGTCAGGGACACCTGGCGCGAGAGCGTTTCTGCGTGGCGTCTCTGTGCACAACACAGCGTGCTGTGCAGGGGCAGCTGAGGCACAGCTGGCTCAGTCCTTGTGGGGACTCAGGAGGGCGAGGGGGCCGGCATCTCCCGGCTCTTCGGGTCTCCCTGCTGCCAGGTGTGGACTGACTCAGTGTCCAGGTCCGGGGTCTTTCTCTGCCCCTCACGTCTTCCCAGCCCACAGTGTGAGTGATGATGGATGCACAGTGGCGTCATGGTTACCAGGGACCTTTTCGTACAGACTGAGGTGCTGCTGGCCGTGTGGCCTGGAGGCCCTGGTGCGCTCTGTCAGGCAAGCGTCCTGCCCTCGGCCTGCACGCATGCCGCTGCGCCGCCTGACGTCCACGCGCCGCTCCTCTGGCACTGAAACCTCTTAGAAACCAACACTTTTACAGACCTTCCTAAGCTGTGTCTGGTTCTGTTCTCAGTGTAGTTTTAACTGGATCTCCAGCTGAACCTCAGTCTCTCATAGTCAGGAGCGACTTTTTGTTTCTTTAAGGTTGTCTGAAGTTTCGAGACCAAGCTGAGCAGCCACAGTGGCTTGACTTTAGTCCTCCAAAAGAATCCCGTCCCCTTAGTGTTGCACTTAGAACTTTCATCTCCAACTTCATGTTCATTTCAGTGCTGATTTTGCAAATCATATAGGTACCTGTGTATTGCTGTAGTTAGAAATAAGTTTAGTTTCTGATACTGTAGTAATTTTTTTAAAAAATCCACGTGACCACCTCTTTAATTATATATCAGGAAAGATTATTCTGGTTAGTTCTGAGTCACTTAACTGTCATTTTTCTGTTATCCTCAGTTATTAAGAGCTCTGAGTATTTGCATTTGATAAGTTTCAGCTCAGTTAAAAATAATCTCATTTACAAGTACACTTGAAAGTTTAAATCTTAAAAACAAGAGAAGTAATCTTTCTTTAAATTTTCACTTAAATGTTTGTTTTCTATCTAGAACATGTATGTTTACATATATTCATAAAGGTAATAGATTAATTTACAGTCAACCATTTTTTAATAAGTACTTAACTGATTTTTACCTCAAAACGTTTTCATGTTAGCTGTAGTCATGGGAACTCTCGGGGGAGGGAAGGCGTCTGTTTGGTGGATGCTGTGAGTGTGGGGGGCCCGGTGGGCGAGGAGGGCAGCCAGCTAGTGTGGGACGCGGGCGCGTCCCTTGTTCACTGTGGATCGCTCGTGCGGAGGCAGAGACCAGCCTGCAGTCGGCACTCTTCGTCCTGGATGACGCCTCCTCCTGCCTGTAAATGCGTTTCCACTGCTATGTGAAGAGTGTCTTGATTGCCTGGTGTGTGTGTCTTTTTTCCCCAACACTTTTCTTCTAATACTCTTCTGTGATTTAACCAGATCCTTGTGTTCCAGTGAGCTAATTGCACTTACCTCAAGTGAAGAACACTGGGGTTGTGGGCAGGCTGCCTGCCATTTGTCTCATCAAATCAGCACCTCCATGGAAACACCAGTCTCACTCCTTGTTAAACTCTGCACATCCCTAGGGAGAATCCTTTCCTGGAGCGTGTGGGGAGGCTTACTAAGTGCTGGGGTAGCTCCTTGGATCCTCCTAAGAGAGAAGGAGTCGTGTCCTGCTTCGGAGGGGCGGAGAGGAGGGACTGTCACCCATCGCTGCCTCAGCCTGCACAAAGAAAAGGCAGGAAACACCATTAGAATCTCTGGGCCTGGAATTGGGGAAGGACAGTTGTCTCTCCTGACCTCACACTGATCACGGGATAAGACAGAGGCAGCAGCAGGCGGGGCCGCGGGGGCCCTGGGGGCCGGGCGAGCCGAGCGAGCCCAGCCCTCGCCAGCTCTTCCTGCAAGCAGCTGCTCTGCCCTCTTGCTGCCTCCCACAGGCAGGGCAGGGAGCGGAAAACAAGGGGACAGAGTCCCCCAGAGGTGGACGAAGGCTCGCCTACCTCCCACAGGGAAGCCCCGCTCGGAACCCAGCAGTGCTGGGAGACACCTTTCTCCTTAAACCCAGTCTCCAGCCAGGGCTGGCTCCAGGTGTGCGGGCAAAAGATAAGAGCTGAGTTCAGCAAAGAAGAAGTTTGTTTTGTCCCATTAATAAACAAAGAAGAGGAGTTATTTCAGCATCCAAATATTAGTTCCTATTTCTAATAAAATACCCCAGCCAGCCATGCAAGGGCCAGTTCACAGCGTGTGTAGAGCTCGACAGGCCTCGGCAGTGTCTCCCCTGCACCCCCATGACCGCCCCTCCCGCCACCTCCCCGCTGTCTCCAGGCCTCCCTCCGTGCCATCCTCAGCTCCGTGCCATCCTCATCTCCGTGCCATCCTCAGCTCCGTGCCATCCTCACCTCCGTGCCATCCTCATCTCCGTGCCATCCTCATCTCCGTGCCATCCTCACCTCCGTGCCATCCTCATCTCTGTGCCATCCTCATCTCTGTGCCGTAGCCCTCCTGGGTGCCAGTGTAGAGAAAGCCTTCCCTAGTACATTTTCTCCATCAGTTGGTTGCTTAGTGAGAAACACCTTGGCATAAATCACTCAAGCTGGAGGTAACGGAAAACACGCCAAGTAAAATACTAATTTACAGTTTGGCTTTTACCCTAATAGGTATTTTCAACAGGATAGCAGATTGCATTATCTTTTAATTCAGTTTAATGTTGAAGAAGAGAATTTTGTTTGATTAAATAAGAAAACAGTTACCAAAAACACAGTGTGAGCTATTCATTTAGAAGCAATTCGATTATTACAAAATAGGTGTAACCCAAAGGTCTCTGAGTGTCGTTTCACCTTTCCAGATTTACTCTGAAGACCGAGCCTTACAGAATGCTGAGGGCGCCTTTGTGAGCATCCCATTCCTGGTGCTGTTGGTTAGACCCTGTGCCATCTGCATTCGCTTCTGGCGTGGCGCCCGAGTGGCTGGCCTGCCTCACTCCTGACTTCCCTCCACAGGTCTCCCGTGCCCTGCTCGCAGGCCAGCCTGCCACCTTACTGATTCTGCTTTTAACCGAAAGAGCCTAGTCGAGTGAATTCGACCTTTGAAGGGACATCCAACTCAGTGGTCTTTCCTGGTGCTGAACTCAGAGTAGTTTTATCAGTTCCTTGAACTGTTTTTCTTAAGTTCATTTAAAAAGTACTGTCAGGAAGATTTTAATAAATTTGTATTTCATCTACTTATAGGAGAAAAGCAGTTTTACATTTTTCAAAGGAGGATGACCTAGTCCTCTTTTTTCAAATCGCACTTATATCATTTAACTTTACTTTTCTCCCGGCCATTTTTCCTTTTTTATAAGCAGTTTACTGCCTCACTGTCAGGGAGGTGAAACCGTGCAGTGCCTTGGACATTTGGTTGCAGAATGTCTGCCAAGCATTTTCAGTAAAGCTGTGTTGGCTCTGATGGTATTCAATGTGAAATGTATTAACCTTGAGATGACCTATGGCCTACATACTTTTGTCATTGCATGTATTACCTATTGAAGTATTTATTTTATTATGTCTTAAACTGATAGCTGTTTGGCACCAGGGTAAATTAATGTGCTGTTGTGCAAAAGGCCATTGTTTAAACTTATTTTGGACATTCCTAGAGGTTGATCACAGCAGAACAGGGAAGCGCAGAGATGACTTCGTGGAGGCTTCAGCAGCCCTGAGCTCACGGCTAGTCCCCCGCCCTCTCTGGGTGAAGGGTCATTTCATCCGCACACGGATCAGATAAGGATGATGTCTTTGAAAATACAGTCTCAAGGCTATTACCAGATCTGGAAAAAATGTAACAATCCATTAATTTTATCAAATATCCAGTTGCAATAGGAAAGAACCTTTTGTATTCTATTACAGGTTAATCACTAGAGGGATGGTGCCTGTAAGCTTAGATTGTACATGGCTCATCTCTGGGAATTTTGCCTCCCAGGTCATGAGCATCGAGCTAATAAAATGCTTTGGTGCAGCTCACAGCAAGCCTCCTGACCAGGCCCCCTGCGAATGGCTGCAGGGAGGGAGGAGTTCACACCTGCCCTCTGGCGGCTGGCAGAAACAGGGGAGTGTCTGGCTTTACTCCCTCCCCTTCCAGTGTAGAAGGAGCCTGACTTGGGACTCAGGCAGGAAGACTTTTGGAAAAGGGCACAAGCCCACCGTCCTCCCAGTTTGCCAGCTTTCCGAATAAAGCCGCGCTCCTTGTCCTGACAGCTCACCCCTCGGTTACTGCCCTGTTGTGCAGCAAGCAGGCTGAGCCTAGACTCTGGAGCACAGTCGGCGCCCATCGTCATAAACGCTGTTCAGACAGCTCGATCAGATCAGCACTCCTGTCAGGGTCTGTGCTTTGCTTTTACTCATCTCTGAGGCATTTTTTTTTTCCGTCTCTAGGGTCTTTTCAATCCTAAAGGAAATCGGTCCTGAATATTCATTGGAAGGACTGATGCTGAAGCTGAAACTCTTAATGCTTTGGCCACCTGATTCAAAGAACTGACTCAATGGAAAACACCCTGATGCTGGGAAAGATTGAAGGCAGGAAGAGAAGGGGGTGACGTGACAGAGGTTGAGATGGTTGGATGGCAGCACCAACTTGATGGATGTGAGTCTGAGCAAGCTCCGTGAGTTAGTGATGGACAGGGAAGCCTGGCACGCTGCAGTCCACGGGGTCACAAAGAGTCAGACACGACTGAGCGAACTGACTGACGGCCCTTCCTTCAGCTTATTTGTTGAGTAAATCATGGTTCTGCGGACGCTCTCATTTTCTGGAGTTCCCATATGGTTTCCTCCTTGTGCAAGCGGCATGTTTCTCTGCTCCTTGTGTTTCCAAACTTACGATTAACGAAGTTTTGTCAGTTTCAGGCTTGATTTTGGGATTTTGTCACCCGGATGTCCGTAGTGTTTAATTGTCTCCCTGTTTGTGATGTTAAGACTGAAAACTGGATTCAAGTGTTGCCGCTTGCTCCGCCCTTTAACAAGGCCAGCCTTTCATCTGGAGTTTTAGCCCCGTTGGTAGCTGTTACCATGGTCCTTTTTTCCTGGTTGTTCGTCACCAAGTCGTGTCCAACTCTCTGCAACCGCGAGGATTGCGGCACACCAGGCTTCCCTGTCCTTCACCATCTCCTGGAGTTTGCTCAAGCTCATGTCCATTGGGTCGGTGATGCTACCCAACCATCTCATCCTCTGTCATCCCCTTCTCCTCCTGCCTTCAGTCTTTCCTAGCCTCAGGGTCTTTTCCAGTGAGTCATCTCTTCTCGTCAGGTGGCCAAAGTATTGGCCTTATTTCCTTGGAGATTGCAAACTAATGATTGGTAGCTGGAGCTTGAACTTAAAAAATAAAAAATTTCATCAACGATTTGGTTACTCTGAAGTCCAGTTCATACAGGAAAGACAGGATAAAACTTGATTTTACTCTCTAATTCGTTTTCAGAATGAGTTGGTTCCCTCACCATCTTTTTTAAAGGTAATGAAGATGTTTTCCAGTTATCACGACGTGAGCACATCTCTCTAACTCAGCTTGAGCATGAAGTGAGCTTCAGTTCATCATCATAGTGCTGCTGTCTCAGTAACCAGGCTGTCCCCTCTCTGGCTGGGAGTCTGCACAGGGCTCGGGGCCCTCGTGCACACCCTGCCTGGTTTCTGCATCCAGGCCACACCCACCGAGTGCCCTCTCTTCCCAGACATGCAGCCAGCTGTCAGTCGGGAAGGAACTGGTAGGAAATGCGGAAAAACTTCCTGCTGTCAGATTTGTCTTCCTCTTTCTACGTTTGTGTGACCCTCCCTAGAAGCCCCCTTGCTTCCGTAATCCCTTTCGCTCTCATTCGCCCACACCCAGAAGTCCTGCACGGTGGGACGCGCACTGCACTCCGTTCGGTTTCTTATGTCCCAGCGGTGCCGTCACTTCTGTGCAGTCGCATCAGCTGGCCCACTCCTTAACCACAGGTTCCTGCCTGTCAGGTCCTGCCAGGCTGTGTCGCCTCTGGTGTTCGGGAAACTGCGTGGACGTCTC
>SJYV01002217.1:218221-234752 GCA_006410875.1 Neotragus pygmaeus | reverse complement strand
GTGGCCTCCCCTGTGTGGCTGACGAGGGTTCCCAGACGCTGGCGCTGCCAGTCACGCCTGGCCCGCTCCTGGGCGCTTTCCACCAGTGTCCCACCCCCCATCGCTCCGGCTGGGCTGCAGCCCGTGGGCCACCGTCCAGCAGACAGGTTCTCGGTAGAAGACTGCTGTTGAACCCTCCTGAGCATCTGCCCCTGTGCAGGTGCGTGGGGGGTGGGGGCTGCCTCCCCCTCTGCGCCCACACGCGCTGTCTGGGTCACCTCGGTGACGCGGAGACACATGGCCGTGGAGGCTGAACCGGAGCACGAGTGAAGGACAGCGCCGCCTGCTGGCCGGGGCAGCCAGGCCCAGCGGCCTCCGCGGGGAGCGGCCGCAGCGCCCGTCCCGCTCAGGTCCTCGTGAGGCACGGCACACTCGTTCTCCGTGAAAGGAAGCTAAAACATGGTTTAGCTCAGGCGGGAATCTACTACGCACACCTTTTTATGATGAGTGACATACTTTCAACTTGGATACTTTTTACACATCAGAGACCTTTATAAAAACGCTCTTCTGTTAGGTTAGCTCTGGGAAAGTCAGTGCGGCTTCAGATCCTCAGGCGGTGGAGACGGCCCCTCGCAGGTGGTGCCAAGGGCGCTGCAGGGTGTGTGGGCCTTTGCGTGATGATGGTGACTCCTACTGAGGCACCCACTGTCACTGTTTACAAACAAACAAAAAGGCTTTTCTGGCCCCTTTTCCACACATCCCAGTGGCTGAAAGTAGAATTCTGTACATAACATTTACGGTTCACTGTTCGCAAACAATCTTACCTTGCCCAGAATTTTCTTCAATGCTCAGGTTATGTTTGGGTTGACCCGAAGGTTTAATACTAGTGATTGAGTCTGAAAAATGGAAAAGCTAAAAAAAAAAAAACGGATTTAGTTTAACATAGACGTCAGGATAGTAATGTTTCACCAAATATAGTAAATCTTAGTTTGAAACTATCAAAATTCAAAACTTGAAAATGGTGTTTTTGTCACATGAAAGGAAACATATTTTTAATTCAGCAGATAGTAAAATTGAGAACTCTTGTGTAATACAGAGTTATGTACCCAGTATGAGGTAGCAGTTGTTTTGACCCAAGGAGAGCCTGACCCAGTATGTTTTTATTTCTACAATTTCCTCTTTAGGAATCACGTTTCTTCTTGTGAAAAGGGTAAGAAGAGGAAAAATCCTGAAAACCGTTTCACCTTGTCACCATCAGTAGCACCTTTCAGAGTTGTGTCTGCCGATCTGTTTTCAGAGATTGCCTTTCGTGGGGCGTGGTGAACGCAGCCTGAGTGTCGGGCGTGTCTCCCTCCCGTTCCTGGCTGAGGAGACCGGGGCGTGCTTTCGCTGTGTGTGCCCCTTTGCTTCTAACCCATGCGGGTCAGGAGTGTCCCCGTAACACACCGTTTCCTTGTGTTTCCAACCCTCTGTCAGGTGTTCACTGTCTCCAAGGACCTGGTGCCCCGGGTGCTGTCCAGGGTGGTGGAGGCGGTCTCTGAGGAGCTGAGCCGGCTGATGCAGTGCGTCTCGTCCTTCAGCAGAAATGGGGCTTTGCAGGTACCGTGCCGCTGCTGTGCACGTGGACTCAGTTGTTTGAACCACGGAGATGTGTGTCAGCTGTAGTCCCAAGAGGTCCGCACAGGCTTTGTGTTATTTTCTTGGTGGCTCTGCCAGTTGCAGGGTGCATCGTCCCCTGGGACCACATCCAGGACGTCAGTGGTCCCAGAACTGCTCTCCCTTCAGAGCGTGACAGTGCTTGTGTGCCTGTCTGAATGCAGAGCCCTCCTGCGGCTCGGTGATATTTTTGTTGTTTGTTTTACAAATGTCTTCACTACATTTAATTTAACAGGAAATTTTTAGCAACTCACTTGTAAATAGTCTTTCCAGAGCAGTCAGTGCAGTTTGCATAGAAGTGACAGCTGTTTCTTTCTACTCACGCTCCTTTGGTTCATGTTGCATTTCATGGAATTACGTAATCACAGCAACAAGTGTGACTTGGACAAGTCAGATGGGTCTGGGTTTGCATGTGGCCAGATTGTAGGAGCCAGGCCTGCAGACTTGTGGGGCCAGAGCCCCACCCACAGGCCTCACAGCAAGGGCCTTGTGAGGGTTTCTAAAAGTCCCGAAGTGTTGCTTCTAGTAGTGGCTGAGGCTCTCCTATCAGACCAACCCCCTTCAGATAACAACTTAAACCTGAGTAATAGTAAAAATAAGAAAATGTATCAGTAAAAAGAAAAACTTGAAGACTCATAACAGGAACCTTGTGTGTGTGAAGATGGATTAAAGGGAAGTTGCACTATCTGCTTTGGGCCTAAGGGGTCTTGAAAGTGAAAGTGAAAATCGCTCAGTCGTCGCTGACTCTTTGTGACCCCATGGGCTGTAGTGTGGGACCTCCAGGCCAGAATACTAGAGTGGGTAGCCTTTCCCTTCTCCAGCGGATCTTCCCTGCCCAGGGATTGAACACAGGTCTCCCACATTGCAGGCGGACTCTTGAGCAGCTGAGCCACTGGGGAAGCCCAAGGGGCCCTGGAATTACAGCAGAAATCCCCCCTCCCCACCCCTTCTCTGCAGCCCATCTAGCTGATGGCCGAGTTTCTCTCCCGGCTGACGGGAAGGGGCCAGAAGCGATGTCAGAATCAGCTGGAGGCCCAGCCTCCATGCCTGCCTGGCCTCCCGTTCCCCGTGCCCCCTGTAGCCACTTCAGTTCTGTTCTGAAAACCTCGGCCCACTGCCCTTGGGGCCTCCTGTGTGTGACCTCCTCCTCAGCAGTGACCAAGAGGGCCTAACATGAAGGACGGGCTGAGTGGCCCCCAGTCTCGGGCCTTCCTGGAGCCAGCCAGGAGGAGCGTGTGCTGGCCAGCAGCCTGTGTGTTTTGTGTGAAGCATCACAGCTCTTACAATAGGTACGATTCATGGGTCAATTAAAGCATCTTATCACTTTGTCTGAATAAAGTTTCTAGCAAAGATTAGTTTTATAGTGATTTAATCCATCTCCTAAAATACTGAGCTGAAAGTCCTACCTTATTTTTTATCTTTGATATTCTCCTTGTAAGTCCATTTTTATATATACATAGAACATGAACAGTAAAGACAGACAGTCCCATGAACACTTTCTCATTATGAGCTGTTTCAGGCTCCTGACCCACTGGAAAGTGGGACCAAACGTCTGCTTTCTGTGCTGCACGCTTGCCTTACGTGCCTTCCACTCTGTTGCCGACTTTACACCCAGCCCTGGCAACCATCCTGGTGTGCGTGTGCGTGTGCGTGTGTGTGCGCCCGTGCTGCTGGGGGCCGTGTGTCTTAAACAGCCTCCTGGGCAGCTGCAGGCCCGTCTGTGCTGACACTCTGCGTCGTGCCCTTTTTGTGGCTGACATTCCATCGTGTAGGTGAGCTGCCTCGTGCCTGTCAGCTCGTGATTTGCGCTTTTTGGCTGATGGGAAACATGGTTCTGTGAACGCTTGTGTGCAGATTCTCTGTGGTCACATGTTCTCACTTCTCTTGGGCGCATACCAGGGACTGGGGTCGCTGGGCTGTGTGGCTACTGGAATCGCTGGGTGAGCTCCAGGCTGCTTTCAGAGCAGCTGCAGCTGCTTTCCTACCAGCGGAACATGAAGACCCCAGATTCCCCGCATGCTCACTGGCAGCGTGTGGCTGCTGGCCGTGGCCATCCCCGTGTCTGCCATGGGTGTCTCCTCCTGCGTGAGCATCACGCCTGTGACGATGTCCTTTTAATCCTGAGAAACCCCAAGGCTCCCTTTCTTCTTCTGTCACTTGCGCTTCTGCTGCCAGCCCTGAGAAGGCAGGCCCGGCCTAACATCGCAGAGACCCACTCTGGCTCTCTTCCCGGGAGCGCAGCCTCATCGCACACGTGGTCTGTGCTCCACTTCGAGTTAGTTTTTGCTTTAAGGCAGAGACTCACCTTCAGTTCTGGGAGTGCAGACATGCAGCTGTCCCGCTGCCCCCGGACCACGCGTTAGAGAGGCCGTCTGCCCCGGCGAGTGGCCCCGGCACCCTGCGGGACGCCGATGGGTTGTAGGTGCACAGGTGTGCTTCCAGGCCTCAGCCCTGCCCCGCGTCCCGTTGACCTGCATGCCAGGCCACGGGCCAGTGCCACGCTGTTCAAACTGTGATAGCTTTGCAGTACATTTTGAAGTCTGGAGGTCTGAGTTTCTCTGACTGTGCTACTCCTTTTCCATGTTGTTTGTCTGGGGCCAACTTGTCATGTTTTGTTTTTAGAAAGAAAAGAAGAAACAAAAGAGAAACGCCAGCTGTAGTGTAGCTTTCACAGCCCTGCCCTGCCACGGCCCTCGCGGTGCTGGAAGGCAGCAGGGGCAGTGAGGCAGCCCGTGTCCCTCCATCCCCGTCAGCCTCAGGGCAGTGAGGCCTCACTTCCTCCCCTAGGAGACCAGGGAGGTGCTGTTGAATGGGGAGGCCCAGGGGCTGGACAGCCCTGGCACAGTCAGTACACTTCAGAGCAAGACCCCTGCCTTCACAGAGTCAGGCTTGACAGCTCGTGCCCTTGTTCAGTAACAGGGAACGTCCTCACAGCCAGGCCCTCTGGGCTGATTCAGAAGGCCTGCTGTGAGGAGCCGCTGCGGTGGCCGTGGCGGTCTGCTCTGCGGGGAGCGGGCTGGGGCTCACCCTCGCTTCTCCCTGCTGGACAGCCGGCGTGGTTGCCCGTGGTCACCTGTCCGTTTCTCGCCCCAGGCCAGGCTCGAGATCTGCACCCTGCGTGACGCTGTGGCGGCCCACCTGACGCTGGAAGGCAGGTGAGGCGCGGCCCCGGGGCCCGGCGCGGGGGGCGGTCCCGCATGCGCACCCGTGACTCGGCGACCTCATGCTTGCACCTGACCGCTTGTCTTGCTAAACACATGAAGCGACAGCAAGCCAAGGACATAGGCTCTTCCTCACGGTGGGGATGAGCCTCGGTCTTGGGAGCGTTGTCACAGAGCATCATGTACTTCTTTTGAAAAGGAGAAAATAAGAATTGAGTCAGTTTACTCATCGCAGACTCTTAGTGGATATCAGCATAAGAGGAAGCCTTGTGGTTTGTCTGCAAAATTTTGTAGTGGAAATTTGATGATAATTTTTAGCTGTTTTGAATGAAAGTCAGGATTTCCTATCATTGAGACTGAAACAGCTCTGCCTACGCAAGACTGTTTACCCCGTTGGCAGGGCCGCCTGGGAAGTGGCAGATCCACAAGGAAGCTATTTAAACATGTCCCCCAATGCACTTGCCGTTGTTTCCAGCTTTGGATGGCGTGCTCGGGCCCTCATCTCGCCTGTCACCATGCAGTTGGTGTGAGGCGGTTCTCCAGGAGCCCATCTGGTGGCTCCCGCCGCTGTCCGCTCTGCGTTGCCGCTCGGTTTAGCTACTCTGCTGATACTTTCTACTTGAGAAACTTAGACGTGCCAGATCGCTTTTAAAATTCTCTCCCTTTTCCATATTTCACAAAATGAAATGATGTCGAGTTATGCATATGTATGCACGTACCTCTCCATTATCTTACAGATTTTAGGTACAATAGCTAAGTGCTCTTAAGACATGCTCAGTTATTGTGAGAAACGGGCTGTACATCAGGACCGGCATGTGTCAATTCCAGAAGTACCCCTTTGTATCATTTTGCACAAGATCACCCCTATTTCTACCTAGCTCCCTTCCTTTCTTAGCAGCTGCTTTATTTGTATAGTTTTGGTTTGAAAGTAAAGATGTTTTTAAATTTAACAACTCCATACCAAGCTCTCATCTACTAGTAGAAGCACCTTGTGTAAAATTCAGTTTCTCCTTCGCTGTTAAAGTCACGTTTTATTTCCTGGTTTAGTTCTTCTGGCCCTGCTTCTGCAAACCTCGCTTTCATTTTCACTTTCCCGCCTGCTCTGCTTGCTTCGCCGGCCTGTGAGTTCCTCTGAACATAAGACACGCTTCTCTCTAACGCCCCTGTTCCCGGTGGGGCTGGCGTGTCTCCACCTGGGGTGCTGTCTCTTACAGATCCAGTTTCAAGCAGGCCCTGGAAGCCCTGCCTCAGCTCGCGAGCGGAGCAGACAGAAAGTAAGTCGAGCTGGTCTCGGGTGGCGTGTTGTCGCTTGGACACCTCCTCTTCAGGCGGAGCCTGCAGGGAGGTGGGGCTCGGTGGCCCTCAGACACGCCTTGTGTTAGCCCGTCTCCCACGGGGCAGGAGGTGGAACCTGGTTTATGACATTTCAGAAATTAGTTCTTTCCTTTTTTTAAGTAACTATACCAGTCACTTAGACTTTTATAAGAAAGTATATTTTGACTCAGAAAACTGTATTATTATCTGAAATTTGTAAGAAGATAGCAGTTAGAGAAACATGAGAGAGAAGACAGCATGGTGAAGGCAGGACTCGGGCTCTGTCTGTCAAGTAGGTCAGCGTGTGTGTTCGTGCTCCGTGGGACATGAAGCATAGAGAGTAAATGTGCACACGTGACGAAGTGAAGTCACACGTGTTCCACTGGTACTGTCGCAATCGTCTCAGCCTGCCCTTCAACTTGGCTGCTCATGTAACGGGAAATTCTGACCTGAGACACAGTCTAGGCCGGCAGATGTCGGCATGCCTGGGCTCTTCCCCAGCCCAGCCGAGGTCCCCCACCCTGCAGCTGCTGGACGAGTCGTGGACAGCTACAGAGCCCCGACCACGTGCAGCCCTCGGGGTCAGCTGTGACCGTGCAGGGGAGCGTGGTGGGCCCACGCGGGCGGGGCCCGGAAGCATGGACGGCGCTGGGAGGGCGGGGTGACCAGGTCTGTCTGAGAGGAGCTGCCTTCCCGTCCCGCCTCCTCACTGACCACATGTTCAAAGCCTGTGCAGTCCTTTAACATAATGAAGTGAAAGATTTAAAGCCTCGCTTACCATCAGCCCGTGCAAGTGGGGCTCACTCGTCTGCTCAGAAGACTAGTGGTTTGGGGCGGCCGGGAGCAGCAGACACCGTGAGGAAGGCCAGGCGGGGCTGCTGTGGGCCTGCTGGGAGCATCGCTAAGCCAGGAAGCGGGCCCGTGACCCAGGCACCAGCAAGCTCGTTTCTTGGTTGCTTCGTCTGAGCCCAGTGAGCTGCCAGACCCCTCCTGGCCGTGAGATTGTCCAGCTGTGTCTGGCCAGCACAGGGGCCAGGTGGAGTCACTGCTGCAGCTTGGACTCGCCTGACTCTGTGGGTGCCTGCTTCACCCCTTCCGTTCACCTCTCCAATACTTGTTGAAGGCAGAAATGCAAAATAAGAAGGACGGAAAATAGACCAGTCGCTGCCAAGGAGTGGGGTGAGGGCACAGATGGCTGCAAGTGGGCAGCGCGGGGGGGCTTGTCCTGGCGTGGGGGTCCTGGCGTGAGATGCTGCGCTGTCAGAGTCACAGAGTGCCTGTCAGAGCTCTGGAGTGCCTGGACCCCAGACGTCAGTCTGTTTAGGGAGGGGTCCAGTTAATCCGGGGGAAGGGGCAGGAGGACGGTTCTGTGTATACACGTAAGTGTGTCTACAGACAAGTGCTCCCTTAGAGGCCCTTCTTTAGCTGCGATTCTGTCACGGGAGTCGGAGCCCAGAGGAAGTGCCTTTCCTGGCCGGAGAAGCAGGGCAGGGTGGGAGCCACGCGGCTGTCTGTGTCTCTCCCACAGGCTGCTGGAGGAGCTGCTGAGCCGGGTCAAGAGCGGCATGCACCTGCAGCTGGCCTGCTTCCAGGCTGCCCCCCCGCCCGCCGTGAAGACATAGACCTCCAGGTCATGCTCCGCTGAGCGCCCACAGGGGTCTGTATGGAAGCTTAGGCTGCCCCGTCTCTCTTCTTTCCCCTTACTGGGGAGCTTAGAAGATGTTGGTGTATGTCTTATTTCAACCAAACTGTCCTGATTTAAAATGCCCAGGAAGTATTTGGTTTGCCGTTCTTATTACCCTAGGCCTTGTATGCCACCTGCAATGCAGGAGACCTGGGTTCGATCCCTGAGTTGGGAAGATCCGCTGGAGAAAGGAAAGGATACCCACTCCTATTCTGGCTGGAGAATTCCATGGACTGTACAGAGCAGGGTGTAGCAAAGAGTTGGACTTGACTGAGCGACTTTCACAATATGGCTTTAAAATACCTTTCTGAAAATGAGGGAGCATCTCGAAGCGACGGGCTGCATGGTGAAGGCTGCAGAAGGCAGGGCAGCTCAGACCCAGGGCGTCTTCCTGGGTCTTCTGCAGCTTCCAGGACACCTTGGGAGGGGATGCGTGGGTTAGTGGAAAGCCACACGTGGACACCTGGAGCTGCCCTAAGCTGTGCAGCCCTGTGGAAGCTGTCGTTTCGCGCCGATGGCGCTAGTGCTCCTAACCCAAGTGGACTTTCAGAAAAGCGTGCGGCCCGCCTACCAAAGTGTTACGTTGGGAAGGTTACCTGTGGGCCTCGGTTCCAGAGTTCACTCTGCTGCCTGGCTTCTGTGTTCACAGCACTCACGTCGTCAGGCCTTTTCTGTGTGACTCGCCCTGAACCTGACGTGGGCCTCCTGTCCCCGTGACCCCAGCGCACGTGAGGGGCTGCAGTCGGCGTCTCCTGCAGAACCGGGCGCCCTGCCACCCACCTGCACCGCGTCTCTGGCCTCTGCAGTGTGCTGCCCGCTGGCCCTGGCCTCTGCTCTGGTGGTCTCTGTGTCACCAGGCACGGGAGCCCCCAGTGACGCTGTCACCAGAACAGGTCAGGCCACCGTGTCCTCCTGCAGACTCGGCTTCCCCGGCCTGCCTTCGTCGCACCATTTGCTTCAGAAAACTGAGTCAGGCTTTAGGTTGTCCCCGGTGCCGCAGGCCCGTTTCCTATGCTGGCGTTGGTGTATTCGTGCAGGGAGCTCTGAGGTCCTCCGTGGCCGTGTGCTGTGTCCATCATTTGAAGTCAGTCAGTCTTGTGTTTGTTTCTTTGGTGTCAGGAAGGTTTTGTCTTGAACAAAACTTATGAAGAAATACACTGAAGGTGGGGCGCTCCTAGGCAGGTTCACCCCGTACCCACTGTGGCTATAACTCAGACAGAGCCACAGTCCTGAACATTCGCCTTACTTTAAGTGTATGATGAGGACCGTTTAGTCAGTCAAGAATGTGTCTTTAATACAAGGCATAATTGGTATGTTTTTTATTTCAACAGTTTCATTTGCTATGTAATTCTTTTGTGTGTCTAATTTTAACACCCAAAATAAAGACTTAAGTCTCGATTTACCTGTGTCTTCTGATCGCTGCTGGATACCATTACCAGGTGTCCTGCTAACTGTCCTCTTGTCGGCGGCTCCCTGTCGCCAGGCCCCTGGGAGCCAGATGAGAGTGTCGGGCTCAGAGCCACACAGCGCCCGAGGACAGTGGCGGTGATGCAGAGACTCAGCATCTCCAGCTGAGTGGAGCGTGGGCACACACGAACTCCAGACTCAAAGCCGGGCTCATGGAAGAAGCAGCTCCTGGAGAAGACCTGCTTGGGCTGCGAAAGAGAATTTAGTGGTTGAGGAGATGGCTGGGTACAGTGGTGTTAGGAGGAAGCCAAGAGGCAGAGCAGCACATGGAGCAACCTTACAAAGAGGGGAAGAGGTGCCAAGAAGTGAGGTGTGCAGAGGCCCTTACGTCGGCCTGGCCTTCTGCTCTAGGAGAGTCCCGGAAGCAGTCTGGGTTTGCGAGACCTTGGTGTCCATGAAAGTGCATTCCAGAAACAACCCCGTCATTGAAGACAAGCATCACTGCCATGGGCTTGGTACCCGAGTCAGTCCTGCCCCGTCCTGCAGCCGGTTTTCCTGAATGTGAACTGAAGAGATTGCCTTCTACTCTGCTATGGTTCCAGACGTTGCTGCCTCTGTCCTGCTCATGTGCGTAAGGGCTCGGCCGGTGGCTGCATGAGGGTCAAAACGTGACTCCACCAGCTTTTAATGAAGACAAGTTTCCTAAAATACGTAGATTTGAGTGTCTCTCATGTATTAATACTCGTGTGAAGTAGCTGTCACTGGTCAGTCCTCTGGCAGGACTGGGGCAGAGCTTTTCACGCAGGTGTCCACGCTGCCCTGGCCCAGGTACTACACAGGCTCTTGTGTTCACCGTTGAGGAGAAGGACTCACCGGCTCCACTGTGGTGGGTGGGTTGGGTGCGGTACAGCTGCCTCTTTCTTAACAGCCTTGATGGACCGCTGGGCTTTATCTCCATCTGGGACGTTCCCGTAACGTAAGCTTCTGACTCTCAGGCTCCGTTTTGCAGCGTGAGCTAGGCTGCATCTTTGTTCTCATGCTGCCAAGTAAGGACCTAAGTTTGACCCCATCAGTTTCCATGCACTCACATTCTTGGCAGCTGTTAAACTCCTGTGTGTTTATTTAACTGTGGTTTTAACTCTGTATAATCACCTCTGTGCTGTGTGCAGAAGATGGGCTGTGCGTGCACGGCGTGAGTAGTGTGTGCGCGCACGCTGCGCTGCCATCTTCACAGGGCTTCGGTTAGAGGTGCGGTTGATGTGTGGCTTCAGTCTGCCACTGAAAGTTCAGGTTAGCTTTTGTTTTTGTTTTGTTTGATCATAACACCAAACTGCTCACACGTGTGTGCTTCGTATTTGTTGCTCACAGACATGAGCATTTATGGCAACTTTTAAAACTTGAAAAAGGAGCCATGAGCCTCCTGTCTTGACGACCCCACTCCCCATGCTGGGAGCCGATGGTGCCGAGTCAGACTGAGTGTGCAGAACATACCTTTCATCCCATAGTCAGAAATACGCCTCAGAATACAATGACGAATTCTTGCTAAAAAGTGAGACTTGAAGTCTGGGTCTGCCTACCTCATAATCTACCGGAAATACAGGGGAGTGAAGAACACGCCATGGACGATGAGTAGGATTGCTACGGTCGGCCTCGACTGTGGGCTCAGCCCAGGCCCCTGCAGTAGAGGGGCCAGCGTGAAGGGTGGTGGATTCTCAGAGTGCGTTTACACTGCACGGTAAGTTGCAATAGCCTACCTAAAAAGTGTACATACTCCCATTAAAACAGACTTTATTGCTAAACAGTGCTGACCGAACGTCATCTTCAGTGAGTCAGTCTTTCTGCTGGTGGAGGGTCTCACCTCTGTGCTGCCGGCTGCCGGTTCTCAGCGTGGTGGTCGCTGAAAGTCGTAGTGACTGCGGCCCTTCCTTAAGATGAGTCCGTGAACTTTGCCTCATGGATTGACTGCCTTTCACCAGTGGCTTCTCTGCAGCAGCACTGCCGTTTGGTGGAATTTTACCCAGAACTTCTTTCAAAATTGGAGTCCATCCAATTGTTTTAGCTTTTAAGCTTTATAGAACATGCTAAACCCTTGTTATAATTTCCACAGTCTTCACAGCATCTTCACCAGGAGTAAATTCTGTCTCAAGCAACCGCTTCCTTTGCTAACCCATGGGAAGCAGCTCCTCCTCTGTTCAGACTTCACCCTGAGGTCCACGTGCTTCAGTCCCGCCTTCAGGCTCCATGCGTGACTGCAGACCTCCTGCTGCTCCACCACACTCGCTGCTGCTTCCTCCACTGAAGTCTCATCTTCCTTTTTTTTCCTTTTTCTTTTTTAATTGAGTATTTCTTTACAGAGTTTTGGGCGGTTTTGTCATACATGAATAAGAATCTTGAGCCCTGAGAAGCCAGCCCTGAGAGCTGAGATCCACTTCCTGCAGCTCTGTTACTGTGGACATTCTGACCTCTTTGCATAGATCACAAACGTTCTTCACAGCATCTGGAATGCCAGCTCCTCTCCAGAACGTTGCCCAGACCCACCAAAGAGCTGCTGTCTGTGGCAGCTGCAGCTTTGAGAGGCGGGTTTCTTAAATGACGAGACTGGAAAGTCGGGGCTCTGTGGGCTGCAGGTTGGCTGTGTTAGCAGGTGTGAAAGCAGCGCGAGCCTCGTCATCCGTCAGAGCTCTTGGGTGAGCAGGTGCCTGTCAGTGAGCAGTAATCGGGAAAGAATCTTGTTTTCTGAGCAATAGGTCTCAACAGTGGGCTTAAAATAGTGGGAAAAAAAAAAGTGTTGGTTGCTCAGTCATGTCTGACTCTTTGTGACCCCATGGACTGTAGCCCACCAGGCTCCTCTGTCCATGAAATTCTCTAGGCAAGATTACTGGAGTGGGTTGCTATTTCCTTCTCCAAAGGATTTTCATGACCCAAGGATAAAGCCTGGGTCTCCTGCAAGATTCTCTACCATCTGAGTCACCAGGAAATTTTAAAAAATAGTAAACTATGCAGTCAATAGATCTGCTGTCATCCCAGCTTTGTTGTTCATTTACAGAGCACAGGCAAAGTAGATCTAACACAATCTTAAGGGCCCAGGGTTTCCAGACGGCAGATGAGCCCTGGCCTCACTTGGTCACCAGCTGCCAGAGCTGCTGCCAAGAGCGTCAGTCTTCCCTGGAAGCTTGGACGCCGGCGTGGGCCTCTCCGGGCACCAGAGTCCTGGACGGCACTCCCGCTGGACCGTGGCTGGTGGCCACTGTGGCTGCGTCCTCTCGGCACCTGCCTGCGCTTCGGCACTATCACCTCGTGGAGCACTCCTGTCCCGGAGGCAGCGTTCCTGGCAGCCCCGCGAGCCGGCCCTGTGACCTCAGGCTGCTCTCCAGCAGTCTTCTCACCTGCTGTGGCCTCACAGTGAAGGGAGCTGGGCCTTGCCCTGGATCCCACGGCAGCTGGAGGGGACGACGCAGGGGTCGCTCTTCTCTCCACTTTCTCCTTATCACCTGTGCTTCAGGGGAGCAGCACTCTTCATTTCCTTTAAGAACCTTTCATTTGCTGTTACAGCTCGGCCAGCGGCGCGAGGGGCCCATCTCGCCTGTCAGTGGGTCTTCCTCACTAAGCCTAAAGTGAGAGAGACATATAGACCATCCTCTTCGCTTTTGATACATTTGAAATTTTCCATAGTAAAATTTTAAACAGGAAAGACACGCAAAGATAGCCACTGAGTAGCCCAGCTCCGTTACACTAAAGTGTAATCGGTTGGAAAAGACCCTGATGCTGAGAAACATTGAGGGCAGGAAGAGAAGAGGGTGACAGAGGATGAGATGGTTGGATGGCATCACCGACTCGGTGGACATGGGTTTGAGCAAGCTCCGGGAGGTGGTGATGGACAGGGAGGCCTGGTGTGTGCAGTCCACAGTCCTGCAAAGAGTCAGCCACGACTGAGCCACTGGAAACAGCAGCGACCAGTAGAGCTGGTAGAGGTGACTGAGGGGGAACCCTTCTGTGACTGAAGAGAGATGTCTGGAGGGCGAGGGGGCGTCAGGCCCAGCGAGGGGCTGTGAGGCACTGTGAGCACCACCACTTGGCCGCATGCACTGCCAAACCAGAAGGTGTGGCTGAGGCTCTTGGTTGGACACGTCGTCCTGGGTCATGTCCTGAGGAATCGGAGCTGCAGTCTCGCCTCAGCATAAAGGGCACCAGCCACAGATTCCGACAGTTGGAGCAGTCCTTCCTGCCCAGTTGCTGTGGGTGTATTCTGAAAGTAACTCTCAGAAAAAGAGGAACTCTATGAAAGGAGACAAATTTACATAGAAAAATACAGGTATTTCCCTTACGCATCCTAGCAGTATTAGTGTTTTAGGGGATAATAATTACCATCAGAGTAAAGCTTAGTCTTTCAAAAGGTAGGATTCTAATTCTCCTTGCTGGGTAAAATCCTCTCAGATGAGTCTTGGGGTTGACAACCAAGAACTCTGGCCATCGTCCATAAGGCAACCACCTGAAGGCCCTGAGGAGTGGACGGAGCAGGCGGCGTCCACTCAACGATCGTGGTGCCTGGAGCCGTTCCTGCTTCTGTGGCCTGTAGCTGGGAACCAGGTGCAGTTGGCACGGTGAGGAGAGGGAACTGATGCGTTTCTGCTTTTAGAAGATTGTGTCCGGAAAAGCGCCCCTACTGGAGAGAGAGGAGGAATTTTAGGAAAGAAAGAGCCAGAGATGAAACCCCCAAATTCTGCTGCCTAACTTTCTGGCCAACACCCCTGAACACCTGAGAAGTAGAGCAGTTGAGCTAAAGACCAAGAGGCAGCCTGAGATTAAAGCTACAGGCAAGAAGCTCGCACAGACTCTGCGTGTGAGTCTGACCAGCCCGCTGCAGTTGGCTGCTGATCAGATTATTAGCAATTTATCTCCAGGATTTGGTGAAGGACAGGGAAGCTGGTGTGCTACAGTCCATGGGGTCACAAAGAGTCAGACACGACTGAGCAACTGAACTGATCTAGAATTAAAACCCCCATATCACTTAACACATGAACAAGGAAAATGGAGGACATTTTCAAGAGAACAGAAAAATCAACTGAGACCGACATCTACAGGTCACTGGGTTTAATGTAAAATGTAGAATAGAGAGGAAAATATTTGAGATAAAGTGTTCAGTGTTGTCAGATAGTATGATGTGTAACTGGACTTCTAGAAGGATAACGGAGACAAAAAGATAAGAGCAAATTCAGTAGCAGCAGCAGAAAAACAAGCTGTCTCAGGCGAGCAACTTCTAGAGTCACTCTGGCCTCACGTCAGAAACCACAGACTCAGAAAAGTGAGATGGCCGTGTCTGAAGTCAACCGGAATTCCAACAGAACTGGACCATCAGTTCAGTACAGTCACTCAGTCTTGTCCGACTCTTTGTGACCCCATGAATCGCAGCACGCCAGGCCTCCCTGTTCATCACCATCTCTCGGAGTTCACTCAGACTCATGTCCATCGAGTCTGTGATGCCATCCAGCCATCTTGTCCTCGGTCGTCCCCTTCTCCTCCTGCCCCCAATCCCTCCCAGCATCAGAGTCTTTTCCAATGAGTCAACTCTTCGCATGAGGTGGCCAAAGTACTGGAGTTTCAACTTTAGCATCATTCCTTCCAAAGAAATCCCAGGGTTGATCTCCTTCAGAATGGACTGGTTGGATCTCCTTGCAGTCCAGGGGACTCTCAAGAGTCTCCTCCAACACCAAAAGCATCAATTCTTCGGTGCTCAGCCTTCTTCACAGTCCAACTCTCACATCCATACATGACGACTGGAAAAATCATAGCCTTGACTAGACGGACCTTAGTTGGCAAAGTAACGTCTCTGCTTTTGAATATACTATCTAGGTTGGTCATAACTTTTCTTCCAAGGAGTGAGCGTCTTCTAATTTCATGGCTGCAGTCATAGTAGCCACAAAGCAAGTGTCAGGAAATGACAGAATCAACATGACGCTCCCAACCACAGAAATTAGTGATGTGAAGGGAACTTAAAAAAAAGTGCACATGTGAAGTTTCGACCCGATTTCTGAAGAACACATTGGTCAAAGAAACCATCGCAAAAATTAGAAAAAATCGACAGCTGAATCATAATAATTTCACACCAAAATGTGAGATGCAGCTAAAGAAAAACTCCAAGAGGAAGAGATGTTGACCATGAGCTAAACGTCGGACTCAAAGGGAAAAAGGAAGAACGATCGCAAAGAAAACGGGTTCCACAGGCGCGGTCGCCTGCGAAGGCCGGACAGAGGCGGACCCGACAGTGGGTGGCGTGCGGAGCCGCGTGCGGGGGAATGGGGCACGCGAGTGGCTCCCCAGACACAAGGCGGCCCGCAGCCCGCGGCCCCTGCGCCATCGGAGCAGGCTGGGGAGGCGGCCACGGGCCCCTCGGAGCCTCAGAGAACCGCCATGCGTGGAAGGCCAGGGCCGGCCCCGCGCGCTGGTGATGCGGGCCGCACACCTGTCCCCTGGGCCCAGCCGCTCGCCCCGCTCCTGACACGGGCCCGGACGGGGCCCCGGCGCCGCAGCCCCAGGCCCTGCGCCAGCCGGCCCCGCGATCAGGGCGCCCTTCCCCGTCAGGTCCGGCTGACCTACCAGCGTCCACCCTCATCGCGCCCAGCAGCCCAGCGCTTCCGCTTGCGTTTGAAGAAGCTGGGTGTGCCACTCAGGACCCCCAGGGCTGTGAGCACGGGAAGGCACAGAGGGACGGATCCCATTGCAGGAAGACGGGCGGGTCCAGGGCGGAACTCCTGGGTCAGGGGTCAGGGCGGGTGCAGGAGGCACCAGGGGTCCCAGCGGACACCGAGGCTGTGGAAGAGGTCACGCTGAAGTCCACTTTTTAGAAGAAGTGTTCAGACCTGGCGCCTTAGCTGACCCACGTCCTGGACTGCCCAGGGCCTGCCTGCCATGAGCACTGGTGCCCTTTACAAACACCAGTCCCCAGTCCCCGCCCCCACCTCGCACCTCTCCCTGCCGGGATCTCATCCATTAAATCCAGGGCTGTGAACCCAAAAGGCTCTAGCCAGGCTTCCAGGGGCTCTTCACCAAGGTGGCTCAGGTGGTAAAGGGTCTGCCTGCAATGCGGGAGACCTGGGTTCAATCCCTGGGTCGGGAAGTTCCCCTGGAGAAGGAAATGGGAATATGCCAGTACTCTTACCTGGAAAATTCCATGGACAGAGGAGGATGGTAGGCTACAGTCCAGTTCCAGTTCAGTCGCTCAGTCGTGTCCGACTCTGCAACACCATGAATTGCAGCACGCCAGGCCTCCCTGTCCATCACCAACTCCCAGAATTCATTCAGACTCGAGTCCATCGAGTTGGTGATGCCATCC
>SJYV01002217.1:192124-218135 GCA_006410875.1 Neotragus pygmaeus | reverse complement strand
TTTTTTTTTTTTTACTTTATTTTGCTTTACAATACTCTATTGGCTTTGCCATACATCGACATGAATCCACCACAGGTGTACACTGATGTTGAGCTTTAAGACAACTTTTTCACTCTCCCCTTTCACTTTCATCAAGAAGCTTTTTAGTTCCTCTTCACTTTCTCCCGTAAGGGTGGTGTCATCTGCATATCTGAGGTTATTGATATTTCTCCCAGTAATCTTGATTTCAGCTTGTGATTCTTCCAGCCCAGCGTTTCTCATGATGTACCTTGCATATAAGTTAAATAAGCAGGGTGAGAATATACAGCCTTGATGTACTCCTTTTCCGATTTGGAACCAGTCTGTTGTTCCATGTTCAGTTCTAACTGTTGCTCCTTGACCTGCATACAGATTTATTAAGAGGCAGGTCAGGTGGTCTGATATTCCCATCTCTTTAAGAATTTTCCAAAGTTTGTGGTGATCTGCACAGTCAAAGGCTTTGGCATAGTCAATAAAGCAGAAATAGATGTTTTTTGGGAACTCTCTNTTAAGAGGCAGGTCAGGTGGTCTGATATTCCCATCTCTTTAAGAATTTTCCAAAGTTTGTGGTGATCTGCACAGTCAAAGGCTTTGGCATAGTCAATAAAGCAGAAATAGATGTTTTTTGGGAACTCTCTTGCTTTTTTGATGATCCAGCGGATGTTGGTAATTTGATCTCTGGTTCCTCTGCCTTTTCTAAAACCAGCTTGAACATCAGGAAGTTCACAGTTCACGTATTGCTGAAGCCTGGCTTGGAGAATTTTGAGCATTTCTTTACTAGCGTGTGAGATGATGCATTTGTGCGGTAGTCTGAGCATTCTTTAGCATTGCCTTTCTTTGGGATTGGAATGAAAACTGACCTTTTCCAGTCTTGGGGCCACTACTGATTTTTCCAAATTTGCTGGCTATTGAGTGCAGCATTTTTACAACATCATCTTTTAGGATTTGAAATAGTTCCACTGGAATTCCATCACCTACACTAGCTTTATTTGTAGGGATGCTTTCTAAGGCCCACTTGACTTCACATTCCAGGATGTCTGGCTCTAGATGAGTGATCACACCATCATGATATTCTGGGTCATAAAGCTCTTTTTTGTACAGTTCTCCTGTGTATTCTTGCCACCTCTTCTTAATATCTTCTGCTTCTGTTAGGTCCATACCATTTCTGTCCTTTATCGAGCCCATCTTTGCATGAAATGTTCCCTTGGTATCTCTAATTTTCTTGAAGAGATCTCTAGTCTTTCCCATTCTGTTGTTTTCCTCTATTTCTTTGCATTGATCACTGAGGAAGGCTTTCTTATCTATCTTTGCTATTATTTGGAACTGTGCATTCAGATGCTTATATCTTTTCTTTTCTCCTTTGCTTTTTGCTTCTCTTCTTTTCACAGCTATTTGTAAATCCTCCTCAGAGAGCCATTTTGCTTTTTTGCGTTTCTTTTCCATGGGGATGGTCTTGATCCCTATCTCCTGTACAATGTCATAAACCTCCGTCCATAATTCACCAGGCACTCTGTCTATCAGATCTAGTCCCTTAAATCTATTTCTCACTTCCACTGTATAATCATAAGGGATTTTATTTAGGTCATACCTGAATGGTTTAGCGGTTTTCCCTACTTTCTTCAATTTAAGTCTGAATTTTATAATTAGGATTTCATGATCTGAGCCATAGTCAGCTCCCAGTCTTGTTTTTGTTGACTGTATAGAGCTTCTCTATATTTGGCTGCAAAGAATATAATCGGTCTGATTTCAGTGTTGACCATCTGGTGATGTCCATGTGTAGAGTCTTCTCATGTGTTGTTGTGGTGACAGAATGTGGTCCACTGGAGAAGGGAATGGCAATCCACTTCAGTATTCTTGCCTTGAGAACCTCATGAACAGTACGAAAAGGCAAAATGATAAGATACTGAAAGAGGAACTCCCCAGGTCATTAGGTACCCAATATGCTACTGGAGATCGGTGGAGAAATAACTCCAGAAAGAATGAACGGATGAAGCCAAAGCAAAAACAATACCCAGCTGTGGATGTGACTGGTGATAGAAGCAAGGTCCGATGCTATAAAAAGCAATATTGCACAGGAACCTGGAATGTCAGGTCCATGAATCAAGGCAAACTGGAAGTGGTCAAACAGGTCATGGCAAGAGTAAACGTCGACATTCTAGCGAACTAAAATGGACTGGAATGGATGGATTTAACTCAGATGACCTTATATCTACTACTGCGGGCAGGAATCCCTTAGAAGAAATGGAGTAGCCATCATGGACAACAAAAGAGTCCAAAATGCAGTACTTGGATGCAATATCAAAAACGACAGAGTGATCTCTCTTTATTTCCAAGGCAAACCATTCAATATCACAGTAATCCAATCCTATGTCCTAACCAGTAATGCTGAAGAAACTGGATGGTTCTGTGAAGACCTACAAGACCTTTTAGAATTAACACCCCCAAAAGATATCCATTTCATTATAGGGGACTGGAATGCAAAAGTAGAAAGTCAAGAAACACCTGGAGTAATAGGCAAATTTGGCCTTGGAGTATAGAATGAAGTAGGGCAAAGGCTAATAGAGTTTTGCCAAGAGAATGCACTGGTCATAGCAAGCACCCTCTTCCAACAACACAAGATTATGGATGTTAAGAGATATTGATATAGGTATAGATATGTGTTTGTGTAGAGATAAATAAAATTCAAGTGTATTTAGGAAAAAAAAGAGGGTCTCCATTCATTCGGTCTAACATCTGCTCAGCCTGAAGTCGAACCACCTGTTAGTTTATTAAATTGTAGAATTAATTCATGTGGAAATAAGAGAGGAGGGGAAAAGAAGGCTTTAATTCATACCAAAGGGAGGAATGAATATATATGTAAAGAAATTATGCTATAGTTTACTAATGGTAATTAAACACTGAAGCTACTTTTGGTTCACTGAGAGAAAACGTGTAGCATAGATATAGTTTTACATCATTTTAAAAAATTTTCTGATTGAGAGCTGCAATATCAGGGGAAAAAAGGGCTACAAGAGCTCCCATGCAAATAATCAGTTCTTTGTTGAGGCATAGAGATTGTTAAACGGTGGCCCTTGTATTCAATCCCTCTTCTTTTTTGCTTCTGGAAACTACTGCCTTAGGTGACCATCTCTACCTGGACTGGAACAGCAGCCTCTCAATGGTCTTCTCACAGCCTGTTTGTTTTCTATACTGTTGCCAGAGGTGTCTTCACAAACTAACTAATAAAAAATGCACTTTTTCTCTCCTCCTTATTAGAACAAAGAAATCTTTCTTAATTTTGAGTCATACATGCCACTGATAACCAATGAGAGATATGAACCCTTTCCCAGTTAACAACAACAACAAAAACTTTATACATGCTATTAGTCTCTGACATTGCTCACTAAAGTTTTCAAATATCTGTTGCTAGTTTGCATCCTCACCTGATATTCCATCATTTGTCTTATTGTCTGCACTCTGGCTTCATAACACTTCTTACTGTTTCTCATGCTTGAAAGAGACTCCAAGTTCTCTCTTCTAAGCACTTTAACTATCTAGGGTACAATGATGAAATAGAGGAAGGCTTTTGATGTGTTTGTCATAGAAGGTCTAAGATTGAAACCTTGTTATAAGCTTGGGAATGGTACTTAGTTGATTAGAATCTCAATTTTATCATGGTAGAAAGAGAGTGATAACATAATTTTGCAGGGCTTGTATAAAGGTCCAATGAGATAATGAATGTAAAGGGCTTGGTACTCATTGTTCCTACCTTCAATCCCTGATTGAGCCTCCTTACATTTTATCCCCACCCCCAACTCCAGTGAATGGATTTGGGGTTTTACTCTTTGTGTCCTCAGATCACAGAGTGCTGATACCTCTGTACTTGTAAGATTTGGGGGCATTTATTTATTTCTTGTCTATTTCTCTCTCTAGCCTAGTAGTACTTGACCCAGGCTGCATACTTAAGTAACCTTTATAAATTCCACTGCTGGTCCAATTAGTCCAATTGGTCCAATTCCAACTCTGATCTGGTCTGAAATTGTGATTTTTAAAGTGATTCTAGTGTACAAGCCTGGGCTACAGGCCCCTTGAGAGCAGAGATTCATCAGTGAAGCTCCACTGCTCACATGGAGCTGGTGCCCAGTGGATATTCATTGAATGCCTGTAGGGTGAATGAATGAATGAATGAGTGAATGGATGAATGCAGCATAACAGCCAGTTATCTAGGTCTTCTGAACATGCATTTGATAAACTTTAACCCATTTAATTATGAATATGTGACACTCTAGTTTAACAAATTCCTGATAAGTTTATATTTATACATTGGCAATCAATATGTAAGTGGATAAAGTTATGCTTTAAACTTTTAAAAAATCTAGATATTGCTTCAGACAATTTTCTACCTACACATTTCTATGTTTAGTGGTCTTTTGTTTTTTCTTTCATTCCTTTGCATCCCTATGTCACATAAGCAAAGTAATTTTAACCTATAAATCTCTTAAAGGGCATCTAACTACCTAGAGCTTAAATAAGCAGTCTATTGACAATGTTAAATTTCTTACTGTGGGACTATTACATGTAATCCTATCCTTGCATTTGTTTTGTTGCCTTCTTCTTGGAGTGTATATGCAGATTTATATTCAGCCTTCCTGGATTCTTTTAGTGACCCATCGATAATTATGTTGATTGTGAAAATATATGCAGTACCTTGGGGAAAGGAACTAATGGCGTCAGAAGCAGTAGTTCTAGCAATCAGCTGATGTGAACTTTTCCCCATAATGGCTGGTGGTGCTTTCTCTTCTGAATGCTAAATGAAAACTGATATGTAATAAAAGGCTTATTTTCATAGAGTGAATAGTGTCAGAGCATCATGACTGATAAAATCAACTTTCTCATCTAAATGTAAAAGATTTATATAAGTTTATTTTCAGTAGGATTCGATTTCAGGATGGTCTCTAGACACTAAGCTGAACAGTGGGTAAGGGAAGAAGATTCCTATCTTTTCTGATAAAGAGAATCATGACTTCATTACCTCAGTTCTGGCCTAGAAATTGAAATGTTATCAGCTTAACAAAAGTAAGCAAATACATTACAAAAATGTCTCTAACTGTCGGTGGAACTCACTAATGGAAATGCACAGGCTGGATATTTTGATTGAAATAAAAACGGTGGATTCTGGGACTATTTTTAATTTCTCTTTCTCGTAGGTAATCAGCTCTGATGTGGGGTCGACCGTTTCCTTCTGGATGATAGACACTGGGCAGAAAATCAAACAGTTTACCGGTTGCCATGGCAACGCAGAAATCAGCACGATGGCCCTAGATGCAAATGAGATGAGGCTTTTGACTGGCAGCACAGATGGGACCATAAAGGTGCGAACACAGTGACGCTTCTTTATCCAGATAGGAGGGGGCTAAAACATTGTGTGAGGAGACACAGCTTTGGCTATATCTGTGTTGGTAATTTTGGTCTTAGAAGAAGAGAGATGAGACAAGGAGGAGCTAAATAACTCAAACCATCTAATAACAAAGCTGTTAGGAAAATAAACCTCTGTGGAAAAATGAATAAATGATTTTTCTGAATAAATTTTTTAGAATCAAAACACAGCTTGTCTTACTCATTTCAGAAAGCCTTTTCCAGTGTTCTGGATAGAGGACCACTTTGGGGAATAAGAGGCCTGAATACTTTTCATGTGCTTTAGCTAATGTCTTTGGTTTCATTTTTCTCAGTTTATAAAATGAGAAATCAGGGCAAGTACATAAACTTTTAAAATGACATGAATGCAAGTTTTTCAGAAAATGAATATCCTAAAATCAACCTATTTTGTAAATTGCATTTTTATGTGAAGTATCAATAAGATAGTAAAGAAGGATAGTAGGAAGAACAATCATAATCTAATTTATTATCCATCCTAAACTAACATTATTTTATCCTCTCAGTTATCAAATTATTATTAATTTCTTCCGGGAGGAAAATGCTTTATTATTTTGCAGAAATCATCAAAATTTCAGGTAAAGCTAGATTCTTACAATCTAAAATCATGCCCACCGGTGAATCTTCTCTGCTCGTCTCAGCACTGAAAGTGATGACAGTATTGGATTGGAGATAACTTGTGACACTTTGAGACAACAGAAGGCAGTTTCCCGAATAAGTTTTGAATTGTTCTTAAGTNGGGCCAGACAGCGGTGAGGGCGGGGCCAGACGCAGGGTGCACGTGACTGTTTCCACAGGTCTCCCCTGGGGCATCGCCTTCACCTAGAGGGAACTGCACCCCAAGATGGGGGCTCCTTTTGCAGCTTTGGACCCACAAGGAGGCAAAGGCCTCGGAAAGGAGTAGGGAGGCCGAAAAGGGAATGGAGCTATGTTGAGCCAAAAGAGTCGTTCACACGAGGAGAATCTGCTTTTTCCAAAAAATCAGAAGTTTCTGATTTGACCCAGAACCTCTAAGCCACGGTCTGTGTTGCCCACGACCTCCGACACCTGCAGAGTGCAGGACGTTATCTTGGAGGCCCAGTGACTCTGAGCCGGTTCCCTCAGAAGGAAGGGTGGGATGAGGCCCCGGCCCGCGCCGCCCACGTGCACCAGCGCACTGGCCCCGCCCCCAGAGCACATGCCAGCCCGCAGGGGAGAGGCTCACATGGGCGCGGCCGCGTGTGCACAGCCGCGCGGCCTTATCAGATGTGCGCACGGCCGCGGGGCTGTCCCCAGAAGGTTGCAGATCCTGAATGGGTAGATATCAAAGATTTCCACTGTTCTCTTCAACCGAAGAAGTTTCTAGCTAACTCACTGGACCATTGACTTCCTGCTTTTTTTTTTCTTCCAGAATTCAAATCAAACCTAACTGACTTCAGCAGAACGTGTGCCAGGCTTCCACACTGCGAGGGGGCGGGGGTGACACCCACGCCTCCGCGCGGGCTCAGTTCTCTGAAACAGTTGCCTGAGAGGCCTGGCGGCTCAAGCAGATTCGCGGGAATCCCTGACTGGAGGGGCCTGTCTGCACAGCTGCAGCTTTTAGTTCACAGTTTCCTCCTTGAACCTCAGAAAACACTTCAAGGGGAGAGGTTGCACTGGCACACAGTACAGCCCTGGGTCACAGGGAGAGAGCGGCGCCGAGGCAGCTCCCGGTCGGAGCCCGCGTGAGGGGCGCAGCTCCACCTGGGGGGCGCGCAGCCCACGTGAGGGGCGCACAGCCTCACATGGGGGGCGCACAGCTCCACCTGGGGGGCGCACAGCCCACATGAGGACATAAGGGAGTACACAGCCCACATGAGGGACACACAGCCTCACATGGGGGACGCACAGCCTCACATGGGGGACATACAGCCTCACATGGGGGACGCACAGCCCGCATGAGGGGCGCAGCTCCACCTCAGGGCGCACAGCCTCACATGGGGGACACACAGCTCCACCTGGGGGGCGCACAGCCCACATGAGGGGCGCACAGCCCACATGAGGACATAAGGGAGTACACAGCCCACATGAGGGACACACAGCCCACATGAGGGGCGCACAGCTCCACCTGGGGGCGCGCAGCCCGCGTGAGGGACGCACAGCCCACATGAGGGACGCACACCCCGCATGAGGGACACAGCTCCACCTGGGGGGCGCACAGCCTGCATGAGGGATGCACAGCCCACATGAGGACATAAGGGAGTACACAGCCCACATGAGGGAGGCATAGCCTCACATGGGGGACACACAGCTCCACCTGGGAGGTGCACAGCACACATGAGGGGCGCGCAGCTCCACCTGGGGGGCGCACAGCCCCACCTGGGGGGCGCACAGCCCACATAAGGGGCACGCAGCTCCACCTGGGGGTCGCACAGCCTCACATGAAGGGGTGCACAGCCTCACATGAGGGACACACAGCCTCACATGGGGGATGCACAGCTCCACCTGGGGGGGCACACAGCCCACATGAGGGGCGCACAGCCCGCATGAGGGGACACACAGCCTCACATGGGGGACGCACAATCCCCCATGAGGGCCACACAGCCCTGCATGAGGGACACACAGCTTCACATGAGGGACACACAGCCTCACATGAGGGACACACATCCCCTCATGAAGAAGCATACAGCCCCCCATGAGGGGACGCACAGTCACCCATGAGAGACACACAGCCGCCCATGAGGTACACACAGTCCCCGATGAGGGGACACACAATCCCCCATGAGGAGATGAGGGGACACACGGCCCCCCACGAGGGACACACAGTCCCTGATGAGGGGACACACAGCCCCACATGAGGACATAAGGGAGTACACAGCCCCCCATGAAGGACACACAACCCACATGAGGGACACGTGTCCCCCATGAAGGACACACAGCCCCGCATGAAGAAGCACACAGCCCGCCCCTCATGAGGGGACGCACAGTCACCCATGAGAGACACACAGCCCCCCATGAGGGACACACAGTCCCCCATGAGGACATGAGGGACACATGGCCCCACATGAGGGGACACACAGCCTCACGTGAGGACATGAAGGGACACACAGCCCCCCATGCCGGGCCCACAGTCCCAGAGGCTGACAGCCATGTACAACAGAGCTCCCTTCCCACAGCTGCGGGGCCAGAGACACCCCAAGAAGCGAGGGCCCCTTCTCCAGGATGAAGCCCCTCCCACCCACAGTGAACCTTCTGAATCCAAGACCTGTCACCTCGAGGAGACCCCGAGCCAGGCTCTTCAGGACTTGGCCACGAACCTCAGGCTCCCGGCTCCTCCTTGAGCCCCGCGGCAGGTGGTCCACACACTGGGCCCAGGGTGGACAGCCCCATGTGTTGTGAGGCCTGGGTCAGGCAGGGATCACTGCCAGGGACCAGAGGCTAGCTCTCCCTTCTCCCCCCGGTTTGCCTCTTGGGGAAGGTGAGTCACCAGGGACATGTTTGCTTGGGCAACGAAAGAGAATCTAGAGCAGCCTCAGCAAATGTGAGCCACGGACCCCGGAGGTGAGCACCATCTCTGCTGGTGGACTGCAGGGGCTGTGCTCCAGGTGAGCTGAATCAAGAAGCAGATTCGGGGAAGGGGAGGCCCAGGAAAGCCCAGACACAGGCTGTTTCTGAAGGAGGCGCTCATACAAAAAGAGCTAAGGATGAGGGTGAACCAGCTCTCCATCCAGAAGAGGCCTGATGATGGGGACAGCCGAATGGACGCTGGGGACGGACTCCCCGACAAGGTGGCCACAGGGCTCACAAAAGCCCAGGCCCGATTTAACTGCCACGAAATCAGTACTAGGAAAACAAAACCTGGTGACTGTGGAAAATATGATTTGAAATCTAGAAACAACTCATAAATTCCCCTCTGCAAAATCAGTTCAGCACACTCGCGGGGTCCCGCCTGCTGGGAGACATCTGCTGAGGGCGGTGCATCTCACAACCACGAGCCTTGGCGATGCGTCCCTAACTTTTAGTGTTTCCAGGGGCCACAAAAGAACTGGACCATCACAAATATGTCTGCTGAGGCCACTGTGCCAGTAAAACAGGAGCCTTATTGGCCTGTGAGGAGTAGGTACATCCTCAAATTTTAAGAGCTCAGCCTGAACCACAGCCCCGGGACAATCTCCCGCTCTTCACAGGCCCCCGCAGATGGGGTGAGAGGTGAACCAACAGGAGACCTACTCTGGGGTCGGGCCGGGTGGGCGCAGGGCCGCGGAGCAGGAAACCCTGCTGAGCGGCCTGCTGCCATGGCCCTTGCGGGGGGCACGCCAACCACCACCAGCTCCACGCTCCCAGGCCCAGCTCGCACAGGCGCCCCATGCCGGCCAAGCCTCTCCACCTCACCTGACAGGAACTGCTGTGTGTCAAACAGCTTGCAGGTCTGGTCTCTCTCCAGCTTGTTGGGCCGGTCGCTGCATATCGCCAGGGGCCCGTCCCAGTAGATCCTGCTCTGGCAGAGTCTCTTGGCATAGAGCCCATCGGGGGCCATCCAGAGGACCACGCCCCTCTCCAGGTGGCTCAGCAGCTTCTCGATGTTCTTCCTCTGGCTGCTGTCCTCCGGGTAGGGAAACAGGACCTGGTCCAGGCTGCTGGCATCGTAGGTGTGGCCGTGGGAGATCCGGCAGCCCTCGGGGCTGGATGTGGTCAGCTCCTTGACCAGGATTTCCCGGTAGTAGAGGCAGATGTGGAGCCGGCAGTCTGCAAGCACAGCGCTGGCGGTCAGTGTGGGCTCTGTGCCGGGAGCCTGGGGCTGGTACGCAGCAGGGGGCCAGGCGATTGCTCGAGAAGAGCATCCTTGGTGGAACGCCTGTACCAAGGGGTCTGGGGGCAGACACTGCAAGGCCTGTGACCCTCTCTGCGCCTGAGCCCGCCCACCAGTGGAGGACCTCTGCGTCAGTCTGTGACGCTGTCTAACCCAGCAGTTTTCCAGATGTGTGGGACACAGAATTCGGGGGAGAGCTCAGTAGTGGCGATGACAGCATTTATGTCTAATGCACCAAGTCACATGCCACCAAACAAAAGCTCACTTTAAGCTTGGCCGTCAGTTTTGACTTTGGAAGAAGTAAACCCACTACCTTAAATCTTATTAGCAAAAAAGTACAATGGTCTTTCAGAAGAAAGGCAAATATGTCCACACATCCAAAACTACACTAAAAACATCAGTATGATGTCATTTAGGAAAAGAAAATCATACACACAGAAGCACATTGAAGTCTGGGGAAGGAGAGCCTTGATAACTGGTGAGCTCTGAGTGGTGGGACTAGGTTTTCATTTCACATTTTTGCTTTACTGATTTTTAACTTATTTTCCTACTGTGCATGTTCTACTCGTATTGTAAAATCACCTCGAGAAGGAAACAGCCCAAACGTAAAGTCAGCTGAGACGCACCTCGGTTTGTGTTTGAGTCTGAGGATGGCTCTAGAGTCACACTTTCTTCAAAACTAAACAATATGAGTTCATTTCTGAAATTTTGCTGATTTTAGAATCCTCTCTAAAATCTGACCGATGGGCTGAAACGACCAACCTGGTTTGCCGAGGGCCCCGGACTTGAAGTATGAGGGGGACCTGTGTGGAGCTCAAGCCTGAGTGGGTGGCTGACCTTGGATAAACGGCTAGGATGGTAATCTGTACTCAGCGCACCCAGAGAAACCCACGAAAGCCTCTCATTCCTCAAGGGTAAGTTTTGAGACTCAGACAATCCACATTACTGCCTCCAGCCGCCTCTGCCACTCCTGTCGCTGTGAACCCCGAGGAGTGGGTGTTGGCTACTCAGGGTTTCATTTCGTTGAACGTCATCAGAAATCACGAGGTCACAGGGATATAAATAGCTGTTTATTTCCTACTTTCTAGGCACACGCTCAAGTCTTAAGTGCTTAAGAAAAGGGTTTGAAAGTTTCTAAAAAACAACATAGGCCTTTCTGCTCAGACACCTCTGCTCCCTCCACCATCCAGGAGCATCTGAGAAAAGCAGCAAGCCTCCTTCAGAACCTCAGAACTAGAAAAAGCCCATCGGCCAGCCCAGCTCTCCCGGGAACAAGGAAGGGCCCCAGCTGTGCTCTCTTGAAACCTGGATAACCCAGCTTATGTTTCCTGTCACTGATTTTCAAAAAGGGCAGGGAGCAGGGTGAGAATTCCAAAGCATAAGCTATTCATTTTTTAACATATGCAAGTCTCATTTTAAAACAATCAAAACCTTATCTAAAAGATAAATATACAAATATCACACCTGCTTAGTACAGCTCAAGGTGTTTTCCTTAAAACAGGTGAGATGGCTGAGATCCAGGCCTCTTTTAGAGACGAAACTCTAAAGACCAGATCTGATCTGGATTTGTTTGTGAGACACACCACACTCAAAGGAAGAGCAAGATGCTGGTTGCGAAGGCACTGTACGTGATGAGGAGAAAGAACCCAGAACTAGCGTCCTGGGAAGCCGATGGGCCACCTGTTTGCAGCTAAGCCTGCAAGGACGATGAGGCGCCCCTGCAGAGTGGTGTGAGAAGCTGGCTGAAGGGGGCCCTCGGCAAATGGAACCGGGGCGCCTGAACATTCCTGGAGAGCCGACACGGCTCAGGTCCACCTGGAGAAGTGGGTCAGGCTGGGAAGCTGGCCCCGGATGCTGACTCTTTTACCCACCCCAGACCCCAGCTGCGCTCCTGGACCCCTCACATCCACCCAAGGTGAGAGGACCCTCGCAGACGCCGCCTCCAGGGGGCCCCACTCACCTGAGAGGGCCAGAGCTTCGGCAGACCTTATGCTTGGCTCTATGGGGATCCCGGGGGCCTGGGACTCAGGCGGGGCACAAGCATAAAAGGTTCCTGTGACCTGGCAACCTGCATTTGCAAATGAAAATCAGATGCTGTCTAACAGGCCCTCGGATGCAGAGGGAAGTTGCCTCTACCTGAGGGTGGCCCGTCAGCCCTGGGGGTGCAAGAGGCTGGGAGGCAAGGGCCTGGGCCCTCTAGAGTGACACTGCCCCCCCCCCAGCACACCAGGCTNAATGACTGTATGCCAACACACTGACTAGCCTAGAAGAAATGGATAAATTCCTAGAAACAGAAAACTTGAGTATATTAATTACTAGTAAGGAGATTACATCAGCAATCCAAAACCTCCCAATAAAAACTCTAGGACCAGATGACTTCACTAGTGAATTCTACCAAAATTTAAAGAATTAATACCAAATCTTACCCAATTTTACAAGGTTAGCATCACCCTGGTACCAAAACCAGAAAAGGACACTTCAAGAAGAAAAATTACAGGCCAATATCCCTCATGAACGTACATACAAAATCCCTCAACAAAATACCAGCAAACAGATCAAGAATACATTAAAAGGATCAGAAACCATGACCAAGTAGGATTTATTAAAAGGATCCAAGGATGGTTCAACATCTGCAAATCAGTGAATGTAATATACTATATTGACAAAATGGGGGATAAAAATTATACAATAATCTTGATAGAAGGAGAAAAAGCTGTTGACAAAATTCATTCATTTATGGTAAAATTCTCAATAAAGCATGAACAGAGAAAATTCTCCTCAGCATAAAAAAAGCCATTTGACATATCCACAGATAATATAACATGCTCAGCACTGAAAAGCTTTTCCTCTAAGATCAGGAACAAGACATGAATGTCCCCTCTTGCCACTTTATTCAACATAGTATTGGAAGTCCTAAGCACAGCAATTAATTAAGCAAGAAAAAGAAATAAAAGGCATCCAACTCAAAAATAAGTATACCTTTGCAGATGACATATGTACAGAAAACCCTAAAAATGCCACCAAAGACTATTAAAACTAACAAATTCAGTAAAGTTGCAGGATATAAAATCAATATATAGAAATCTGTGTTTTTATACATGAATAACACGTATGAAAAAGGAAAATGAAGAAAAAAATTCTTTCTGAAAGCATCAAAAAGAATAAAGTATCTAGGAATAAATTTTAACCAAGGAAGCAAAAGACCTGTATACTGAAAACTATGAAGGATTCTGAGGACGACACAAATAAATGGAAAGCTGCTTTGTGCTCATGAATTAAAGATTACTGGTAAAATGTCCATACTAGCCAAAACAAACTACAGATGTATTGCAATCCTCATAAAAATTCCAACAGAATTTTTGACAGACATAGAAAACAGTCCTAAAATTTGTATAGAACCATCAAAGACCTCAAATAGCCAAAGCCATCTTAAGACAAAAGAACAAGGCTGGAAGCATCATGCTTCCTAAATTTCAGATACATCACAAAGCTCTAACAGAACAGTATGCTATTGGCATAAAAACATATATAGATCAATGGAACACAACAGAGAACCCAGAAATAAACCCATACACCTGTGGTCAATTAATTTAAAACAAAGGCATCTCTTAACAAATGGTACTGGGAAAATTGGACCAAAAACAATAAAATAACTCAAAATGATTTAAATGTAAGACTTAAAACCATAAATGTCCTAAAAAGAAAATAGGTGGTAAACTCCTTGACATCAGTATTGTCATTAATGTTTTGAATTTGATATAAAAAGTAAAGGCAACAAAATAAAGTGGGACTATATCAAGCTAAAAAGCTTCACAGCAAAGGAAGTCATCAACACAACAAAAACAACCGAATGGGAGAAAACAGCTGCAAATCATATTTCTGACAAAGGGTTAATTAATAATGCAAAATTTATAAGGAACTCATACGACTCAATAGCAAGAAAATAAACTATCCAAGTTAAAAAAATGGGCAGAGGCTCTGAACAGACATTTTCCCAAAGACATAAAAATGGTACATGAAAAGGTACTCAACATCACTAATCATTGGGAAAATGCAAATCAAAACCAACAGTGTCCCCTCACACTGGTTGGAAAGGCTATTATCAAAAAATAAGTACAGGTGAGGATGTGGAGAAAAGGGTACACTGTGGGTGGGAATGTAAACTGGTGTAGTTCTATGGAAAACAGTATAGACGTTCTGCCTATGATCCAGCAGTTCTACTTCTGAGTATTTTTCCAGAGAAAAACATTAACTTGGTAAGTCTACAACCATGTTCACTGAAGCATTATTTACAACTTACAAGATGTGGAAACATGCTCAATAATAAATGAATAAAGAAAATATACATACATACATAAAGGCATATTCAGCTATAAAGAAGAAATCCTGCCATGTGAGACAACATGGATGGACTTGGCATTATGCTAAGTGAAATAAATCTGACAGAGAAAGACAAATATCATATGAGCCAACTTAAATATATGTAGAATCTTACAAAAAAAAATCCCAAGAAAACTGAACTCATAGATTAGAGAAGATTGGTTACAGGTGGGGGCTTAAGAGTTGGGTGAAATGAATGAAGGGGGTCAAAAGAGGGTACAAACTTTCAGTTACAGAGTAGTCATGAGGATGTAATGACAATATGGTGACTAAATACTGTATTCCAAGTTTTACAGTGCTAAGAGATCTTAACAGTTCTCATCACAAGAAAAAATTTTGTAACTATCTTTGGTGACGGATGTTAACTAGGCTTATTAACCATTTCACAATGCATACAAATATAAAATGATGTTGTACACCTGAAACTGTTATCTGTCAATTATACCTCAATAAAAAAGAAACCAAAGCCCTCTGAGAGGCAAGGAGGCTGCAGTCCTACTGAAAAACTAAGGCTGAAGGACAGAGCCTTTTCACAGCTGGAAGGAACCTGGGCGTTACGTCTGCAGTCTTCTTCCTCTCTCCCTTCCTTCTGTCCCTTCTTTTTTTGTCATTAACCCCTCCAGCGCCTCAGAGTCACCGGTGTGTGTGTGTCTGCTGAGAATGTTTGAGACCTACTATCCCAGTCACTTTCCAGGCCACACTGCAGCGTTCACCGCGCGCGCCGGGCTCAACCCCCAGGCGTCACTTGTCTCATAACTGGAAGGCTGTGCCCTGTCCCTGAACAGCTGATGGGCAGAGTGACTGAGTCCAGGGGCTGTGCGATTCACCCCATGCACACAGCAAGCTCACAGCAGAGCTGAGCCCAGGTCTCTACATGAGTTCCAACCTCCAAGAGCCAGACCAAAACCCTACATGTTGATGGGCCTGATTCATTAGTTGCTCCTGGGTTCAGGAGGAAAGGGAACCACGTCTCCAGCTGGCACAGCAGCTGTGTTGCGTGAGACGTTAACGGAGAGTGTGTGCCAGAACCTCAGTTGGATGGCGCATCACTTAATGTCACTTATGTGTCAAGATCTGTCCACCAGCCTACCCTCTGCACCAGGGTCACTAGTTCAGCGGAGCTGATGCACCAGACCCAGGTCTGAACTGCAGGAACCTGTCCAGCATCAGCTGACTCTCCCACCACAATATGGAAAGCCAACTTTTGCTGCAAATCACTCTTAAAAAGCTAATAAAACCAAATGTTGTGATTAAAAAGAATATGTCTCTCAAAACCAATCTTAAATAATAGGCTACTTCTTTAATTCCATAAGCCAAGAGTGAGCTGGACATGACTGGAAAAAGGAGCCGATACTGCTAGAACATTAAAAAGATCTAGGTGTTGACGGGTCTCAGGATTTCTATGTAAAGAGCTAACTCACAGGTCCTGACAGCTTCTGCTCTGAGGCACTGAACACACTGTGTGAAATTTTCTCTGCGCTTAGCAAACTGGTGCTTCTGAGAGAGGTCTCATCCTGAGGGCGGTGGAAGACCTCCAGGGACCACGGCATCCAGTCCAAGAGTGGCACCTACCAGGCCCTCTTCTATGGAGACCTTCTGTGTTTCCTTCACAGGTTTTACACGTCCCTTTCTTACCATCACCTCTAATCCCAGGAACGACTGCCTGGACACACCACTGCTTAAGAGAAGTCTACCAGCACAAAAATCCCCTGGGGTCCCTGTGGGCTGAGGTGAGTGCAGGAGGGCTGGGCCACAGCTGTGGGATGCCAGCTTTACAGATGTGTAGACAGAGACAGTCAGGATTAAGGGACGGTCCAGCATTCTCTGGGAACACTAACAAAATCAACTACTTCTTGCCCAAGATTAAAAATGAAATTTAAGAGTATTCAATGAGGGAGAAACATGTTAGCTTACTAAACATAAAGTTGGCCAGTCTGAATTTTGATGTTCCCTGTCCTGTGTGGCTGGGCTCTGGGGTCAGGGGGCCTGGAAGTGGTCCCCTGCCCTCAATCTCACTGGGCAGTGATGAGCACATTGCTTACATTCTGTGAAAAGCAGGGCAGCTTCCAGGGGCCTGGCGTGACCCCTGGTTCCATGACGCAGCCCCGAGTCTGTCCAGGTGCACAGTGGGCCGGGCACCGCAGACCCGGAGTCCTCTGGGACACATGCCCTCTGGGACACATGCACCTGGGGCCCTCCCCGGCAGCTCTGAGCAGGGAGAGAGCCACGGGACTGCCCGGAGGTCAGGCCAGGAGGGGCCAGGCCCTCTGGCCACAGGCCCTGCCCTTACCATTTTCACAGGCTGGGCTTTGCCAGTGGTGGCCACGGGGTCCAAAGGTCACGGGACACTGATACGGGATCTCTGCATGCGGCTGGTCCGGGACAAACTCCCTCCAGCCCCGGTCGTGGGGCGGGATCATGTAGTTGTGAACCTGCTGGAGGAATCAGATGGGGGCTGGGGTGGAGAGCGGCCAGCTCGGGGTCAGCCTGGGGAAGCCCCCCAGACTCCTCCGAGACCGCTGGCGTGGTGGGCAGCCAAGTCCTCTCATTATAGGAAAAGCTGTGGGGGAAACTCGCCACGAAGAATCGAAAGCACAAACGAGACAGTGCTGTAAAGCAACGCTTTATGTGAGGCTTTATGTGACGCTTCATCATATGGCTAAACCAAGAGCCCTGCTGGGGGTTCTGCCTCCCTTCCAGCAAAGTGAATAAAACAGAGCTGGAATTCACATCGGAAAAGTCCAACGGGGTCAGCTGCCCTGTGGTTTCACATGATAAAGCCCTGCTTCCAAAATCTTTGGCTTCCACAAAAGGTCTGTTTCCCAGAAGATTTAAGAGTCAGTGGGGAAATCTCACAGCAAGCGGATACACCCACCCCGTCTCCCTCTCTTCAAACCCCAGCACCAGGTGCAGACTGACACATTCATCCAGTGACCTGGGACATGGCTTGGCAGTTTGACAAACAGCAAAAATGGAGTTCTGCTTGCTTCTGCGTGCAGGTCTCTCCCACCACGTAGGATCTGGCCCAGTGCCTCCCACAGGCCCGCCTTCCCTGCTCGGAGCCCGGCCCCTCCCGTACCTGAGCAGGCAGAGAGGAGTAAGGAGGCGGCATGGTGTACGGGTGGCTCATCTGCATCTGTGGGTCCTCCATGGTCAGCTGCTTTGCTCCTGAAGGTTTGGGGAAAAGGGAAATGCACAGTGTGAAAAAGGAACTGACAGGATGAACCGTCAAATCTTAGAAAAATACCTGAGAGTCTAATTCCTAGAATGCGTAGCACAGTGTTGACAAATAAGGCATTTTTCTGCAATTCTCTTGGACAATTGTTTGTTCAGGCCATTAAACTGTCTCCTACAAGGTGCCACAGAGCGAGCACCAGCAGAGAAGCCCGAGGGTGACGGGCCGCATGGCCCGAGCTCCCAGCAGACGTCCATCTAGGGAGGCCACCTGCGGTGTGTGAGACTGGGCTCTGCTCCGGGTCAGAATCTTGGAGAGTGGGAACCTTAGTTTAAACAAGCGGCCCAGTTGACCATGGCAAAGCCTAAATGTTGACACTCCTCTTACTACAAACGGTGACGATATGGATCACGAACCTTCCCTCCCTCAAAATGGCTAATCACAAGAGACGGATGAATAAGTAAAGTTTCAAACGGCTTTTCCATTTTTGGCTTGGAAATCTGGCCCATGTCTTAGGAGAACTAACTAGAAAACAGAAACACATGCACATACACAGGAAGAGACCCTAACCCTAACTCTAACACTAACCCTAACACCTCGGGAACTTCAACTTGTGACCCAGAGAAACTGGGAAAACCACCTGCTGGGCCTGAATGGGAGGCCGAGGTAAGCGGGCTACAAAAGCAGCAAACGAAACCGGGGCCCTGACAGTGAGCATCTTGAGGTGTGAGTGCAGGCAGCCCCAGTCCAGAAGCCCACCTTTCTTGGCCCCCTCGGGGACGATCCGGTACACTTTGTAGGGGTCCGAGATGTCCAGCTGGCTCCGCTCCACCAGCTCCTCGAAGTCGTTGCTCTTGTTCAGAGCACACCGCAGGCGTGTCTTCCAGGTGGGAGGGTCTGGCTTGTCGATGCCTTCTCGAAACTTCCCTTTAAACAGTGCCCAAGCCTGGTGAGAAAAAGTGGGGAAAAGTTAAAATGCAGGTCTTTAAAAAAGAATCTGGAAGCTGTATTTCTGAAGCAAAGAATGGCGGCAGCGGCTTCAGCTCCACAGGAATGCGGGACAGAGACACATCAGGTGTTTGTGAAAGACGGTGAGAGGAGGACCCCGCAAAGGCCCGCCCCCTCAGGAGAGCAGTTAGGCTGGAAGCAAGGACAGAGCTGTGGGCTGAGGGGCACCACAGGGCACCTCTGGACGTTCGGGAGCTTGAGGCAAGCCTTACTCTCCCAGCAAATTCCCTGAGGAAGTCCCCCGGCCGCGCTCTGCCCACAGGTGGTGGGGCCGGGCCCTGAAGCCCCGGCCACGGGTAAAGTGCCCACGGGGAAGCGGTCAGCACAGGGACACACACAGGGCGGAGGGAAAGCCCAGAGAGAGGCCCGGAGGAGAGCCGAGAGGCAGAGAGCGGAGCAAGCGGGAGGGAGAGAGACGGGAAAACTTTCCAGGGAGAGGCTCGGGAAGAGAGAGTCACACAGAGACCGAGGGAGCGACGCGCCGAGGACTAGAGAGCCTGAAGGAGCGCCGGCCGGAGGGCGGGGGGACAACGCGGGGCGGCCCGGACCCGAGGGGCGCGGCGCACAGCCGCCCGCGCGCAGGGAGGGGGCACGGCACGCGGAGGCGAGGCGGTGCCCAGCGTTCCAGAAAGACGGCCCGGGGAGAGCGAGGCGCAGCCCCNAGCTCTTCACATCAGGTGGCCAAAGTATTGGAGTTTCAACTTCAACATCAGTCTTTCCACGGAACACCCAGGACTGACATCCTTTAGAATGGACTGGTTGGATCTCCTTGCAGTCCAAGGGACTCTCAAGAGTCTTCTCCAACAACCACAGTTCAAAAGCATCAATTTTTTGGCACTCAGCTTTCTTTATAGTTCAACTCTCACATCCATACATGACTACTGGAAAAACCATAGCCTTGACTAGAAGGACCTTTGTTGGCAAAGTAATGTCTCTGCTTTTTAATATGCTGTCTAGTTTGGTCATAACTTTCCTTTCAAGGAGTAAGGGTCTTTTAATTTCATGGCTGCAGTGCTTCTGGAGCCCCCCCAAATAAAGTCTGCCACTGTTTTCCCATATTTATTAGTTCATTCAAAAATAATAAACCCATTACATGTTAACACAAGTCAGTACTTTTATGAACAAATGATTATGTTTTCCCAAGGCCTTCTTTGGTTACACGCTAAGTTGCCTCAGTGGTGCCCCACTCTTTGTGACCCCACGCACTGTAGCCCACCAGGCTCCGCTGTCCATGGGGTCCGCCAGGCAAGAGTACTGGAGTCAGTGCCCATGACCTTCTCCAGGGGACTGAACCCAGGGATCGACCAGCGCCACCTGTTTTATTAAGTCAGATGCAAACCTCTTTAAATCTGACTTAATGAAAGGTCAAGGGATTCTCATACCTGCTAGCGCCTTCTGTATGTTGTGTCTTCTCTGGTCATGTAGACTCTAGAAACCTCCATAGGACATTTGTAAGAGAATGAGGGTGAAAAAGGTAGAATTTTGGAAGTATTGTGAGAATAGTTTTCACTACTTGCACATGCTCCGGGGTACCATAGAACTACTCTATGCACATTCTTTAAATATTGATATTTGCTGACTTACTGGCCGACTGAATGAATAACCTTCTCACTGTGCTGTGTCCACAGTGTTCAGTTATAACTGGGCTTCCTGCTCCCACTTGGGTCTCCCCAACCCACCTTCAGTATTACTGCAGAGTGACCTTTCCATTGCAGTCTCTGTCATCTTCAGGATCTAGTGTGACTTGGTAGCATGATCTCCATGTTCTCCAGATCTGGTCCCCCCCCCCCAACTTTTCCACTCTTCCCGTCTCTTGTTTTTACTCTCCCCACAGANTTTTCCACTTTAGTGAGGAGGGGGCATCTTTCTGTTCTAATCATACAAAGCTCCATGTTCTCCAGATCTGGTCCCCCCCCCCAACTTTTCCACTCTTCCCGTCTCTTGTTTTTACTCTCCCCACAGAGGCCCCTGCTCACCTCCAGCTGAAGATAGCTGCTTCCACCTTTGCTAACATTGTTCTCGTGCTGTCCAGAATATCTGTCCTCCCCTCACCCCTCACAACACAGCATCTGGTAAACTTGTTCAAAACCTTTTAGAGGTCACTGCTCTAAAACCTTGCCTGACTGACTGTCACCTAACCCACAGGTAGACAAAGAAACACTTTGTCCAGACCCTGTCACACAGAGGCAGAGACCTTCATATTCAGGGCTGATGACTAAAGTGGGTGCAAACACCCCACAGGCCTTACACCTTCAACCCTCAGGAATTCTGCGAGTCAGAGGTCACTCTGTGGCTGATGCTGGCCACACTGGACTGGAACCCGGACTCCTTTAGGTCATGGCTCTGGATCAAATTCTGAGAAGTCCAAATTCTGAGAAGTTTGTCTGAAACGCCTGGTTGTATGACTTTAGACAAGTGACTTAATATTGCTAAGCCTCGGAACCCTTAGCTATAGAATAGGACACTAACTGGACCTAAGGGCTTTACAGTTTGAACAGGGTGATACATGGTTTAGTACACACAGTGTCTGACTCGCAGATATATTCAGCAACCGTGGGCTCTTGTTATATATTGCCATGAGTTCATTAGTTCCTATCTTCTGCTCTCTAAATGGAGTCAGATATTTATGTCACTTTTCCCTATTTGACTTTGAAGTCATAAAAGCAGCAAGCATGTCATATGCCAATGTATGTAAGGCATCCGCTACAGGGCATGGCACTTAGTAGGTGCTCAACAAATACCCCATGAACCAAAGCGTGAGTGGCTGAACAACGGCCTGAGTCAAGGAATGCGTATTCCCTGTTCACTGGACGCCATCTTGGTTAACGTTTGGCTTTCACATCATCGACTGAGGTACACGTTCAAGCCAGCATCTTGAGAAGGCCCTTTTTTCAGGGTGACCAGAGGAATTTGCCCACATTATTTTTTCAGAGGGAATCTGCGAGAAAGTATAACTTGAGGAAAAAGTGTCTGGTGAAGGCATGCACCGACATTTCTTTTGAGAAGTGCCCTTTGAAGGCACATGCCTTTTCGGAACAGGAACAAACCCAGGGTGCCCAGTGGGCACAGGGTCTTCTGGAACACCGCAGCTCTGTGTGTGGCTCCTCGAGAGTGCTCCCTGATGTGCTCTGAGAGAAGATGGGCTGGCCTGCTGGGGGGGCCTGGCTCTATCCCCCTTAGACCTTCTCCCCAGGGAGTGGCTGGGTGGGGCTCTGACTTCAGGAAGGAGTGCTGGGTTCTAGTCCTTCCACACTCACTGCCTGGCCTTGCACACTCGTTGTTGGCATTATTATTGTCATTGCTGTGGGAGTGTCATTCAAAGTCCGTCCTCCATCAGAACGAACGATCAGCTTCGGGTCCAGGACTGTGCTCCTTAGGCCTGAAGGCTGTGATTCATGATGGTCAAGGGCACCTGCCTGGGGGGGCCAGACAAAACTAAACATAAACCCCACCTCTGCTTTTTCCTGGCACACAGCCAGAGCTCAGATGAGAAGCCTCAGCTGCCTCATCTGCAAGATATGGGTTGTGATGGTCCCTCAGAGAGCAAGCGTGAGGCTTACGTGACTTAGGGAAAGCTCTGGGACAGTCCTTAGTGTGTAGTAAGTGCTCCAGAAATTCTAGCTGTTGTTAGGACAGAAAAACCTCAGGGTAAACAAGCCGGTGTGTGCATTCCTGCTAAGCCACTTCAGTCCTGTCCAATTCTTTGTGACCCTGTGGACTCTAGCCCACCAGGCTCCTTTGTCCTTGGGATTTCCCAGGCAAGAACACTGGAGTGGGTTGCCATTTCCTTCTCCAGGGCATCTTCCTGACCCAGNGGACCACATTTCATCACACAGCCTTCAGCAGCCCTGCAGTCTGCTGGCTTCTGGCCACCAGGAGGTGGAAGGCCAGAGAACAACTGTGGCTGCTGTGTCCCGTGCCTGGTGTTTTGGGTATTACAGTAACTTTATTTTTGGAAACAGCCCCAGAAGTGGAAGAGGCTTTGCCTGTGGGACCCTCATTTCCTCCTTCAGTACAAGTAGAAGTCAGACAGGAAGTTGGTCAATGGCCATCTATGTGGACCCAGCCAAAACTGGATGGAGCCAAATATGAACCTTGAGGGGTTAGTGTGTAAAGGTAGACACAGGCAGCATCCCATTCCTGGGGGAGAAACTGGTCCCAGCCCCTCCTTGTTGATAGAAGGATGAAAAAAGCAACTGTCAAGAAACTTGTTGACTAGCTTAAAAAATTGCCAACTTGCTCTTGCTTCCTCAACTGTCCATTAGGAGGCTTGGAGACTAAAAGGCCAGGACTAGCACTGCCAGAGAATTAGGTGGGATTACACAGCATCTCAGGCTTCCCTGGTGCCACAGACAGTAAATAATCTGTAAATAATTTGCCTGCAATGCGAGAGACTTGGGTTCAGTCCCTAGGTCAGGAAGATCCCCTGGAGAAGGGAATGGCTACCCGCTCCAGTATTCTTGCCTGGAGAATTCCATGGACAGAGGAGCCTGGGAGGTTACAATTCATGACGTCACCAAAGAGTTGGATGCAACTGAGCCACTAACACTTTCACATTTGTTTTCCTTTTGTGATGGAGAGTTCAATAGAGAATCACCTATCGCACTCCAGAGCCTCATCTGAGACAGCAAGAGTAAAACATACAAGGTAAATAAGAAGGCTGATCCGGGGGCAAAGTAGGATGTGGGGTAGGAAGCGTCACTGAGATCTATAATTCAGGACTAACAGAATAGACAGAAAATATTCTTAGAGATTGTCTGGATTAAAAAAAAAAAGTTCAGAAAGGTGAGAAGACTGACGGAGCTCACACAGGAAGTCAGTGGTATAGAGATGATAGCAGGGCAGGTCCTCTTATTACCGGCTTAGTGTCCCTCCAGTTTCATCACTCCATCTCTAAATAGTCCATCAGTACTCACATCTTTATTGAGCAGCTTCTCTGTGCTTAGTGTCATCATGGGTGTGGGGAAATGCTGCCAGGGGATGCATAAATGCAATGATATCTTACACTTTCATAATCCTTTACAAATTTTCAAACCACTGAACAGATACTGTTGTTGTTCAGCTGCTCAGTCATGTCTGACTCTTTGCGACCCCATGGACTGCAGCACACCAAGCTTGAATGTATGTCTTCAAACAAATCTAAGAAGTATGTGTTTTTAGTATACAAGTGAGAAAACCAAACATTACTCAAGGGAACTTAGAAGGTGACAAAGCCAGGATACAATTCATCAGCTTTGTGACCTCCACATATTTGAGTGCAGCTAGAGAGATAAAACATGTACGGAATAATCAGTAAATTATATATTACAGCATTGTCATTAATGTAATTCACTCTTGCATGATATAATGAGTCCCATACATTTGAGATGGGCTTCCCTGATAGCTCAGTTGGTAAAGAATCTGCCTTCAATGCAAGAGACCCCGATTCAATTCCTGGGTTGGGAAGATCTGCTGGAGAAGGGATAGGGTACCCACTCGAGTATTCCTGGGCTTCCCTTGTGGCTCAGCTGGTAAAGAATATGCCTGCAATGTGCGAGACCTGGGTTCAATTCCTGGGTTGGAAAGATCCCCTGAAGAAGGGAAGGGCTACCCACTCCAATATTCTGACCTGGAGAATTTTATGGACTGTATAGTACACGGGGTCGCAAAGAGTTGGACATGACTGAGCAACTTTCACTTCACTTCACTTCCATTTGAGTGGAAGCTTCTGAGTGAAGGTGTCCAATAGACATATGAGTGGAAGAGAAACAAGTCTTGGATCCATCACCTATAGATGGCAACAGAGATCAGAGGAGTGGACATATTTGAAGCTGCCCCTTTCATCAGTGGTCAGAATTTTATTAACAACATATAAGAACAAAGGAGAGGTAGTGGAACCTTTGCAAGTATGGGAGTCGTAGGTGTAGGCTATTTTATTTTAAGTTATTATCCGTGAAACAAAAATATACTGAAGAGTTGGGTTATCAGCCTAATCTCTCCTCTCTGGCTGTTTGAAACTAGAAATTCTCCTAAATTAGTGTGAGCTCTGGGAATCATTCAACAGACATCTCTCTAATAGCTGTTCTTTGCCTGCCCTCATGGCATCTTTATCTATGCCCTTGAGTATAGTGAAGAAAATACTTGAGAACCTCTGTGCATATTTCTGCAACTCCTCCCATCTGCGGTTTTGTCCGTTGCTATACTCTGCCCATCAAATTCCCATTGCATCAGTTTCCAGTATTCCAATCTCTGTCTCCTTGGTTCAGCAAAACCACCGTGTTCTGCTTGGGCTCCTCTTCTGTGCTTTGGGACAGAAAGCGTCTCCAGGGAGAAAGCCAGGATGCTTATTGGTTTCATTTTGTTTCTTCCTCTCAGGGATCACAGTACTGTCCTGAGAACAGTTATTTCATGTATGTTGTCCAGTTTTCCAGTTGTTTATAATGCGAGGGAAAGTTTGCTAACACTTAATCTTCCAACATGACTGCAGGGATAAATGTTCCCATGGAACTCTGAATTGATGCAAATCTTTTATGAATGTGAAGATGACATGACTTGAATTTTAAAATTAATCATGTATGTTAGAAATTTAAGTATAACCATCTCAAAAATAAAAATGTAATATAAAACTGCTAACCCAAGGGACCATGAGGCATGGTAAAGAAACCTTGATCATTCCAACAGAAGATGAGAAGGGAGGCAAAATGAAGAAAAGTATATGAGGATTCTAATGCCAAGAAAGGAAGTCCAGAGAACCAACAGATGGGACTGTTTACTCCTGACAATGTAGAGATGATTGAAGTATTTGGAAAAGACTTTAAAATAAATCCTGGATGCTTAAAATTCTCAAAGAGCCAAAGGAGGAACTAACATCATGGAAGAATTAGAAGCTTTGAAAGATTAAAGGTAGACATTAAAAACCATTAGAAAATTAGAACTGAAATAAAAGAATTAGAGAAATAATAGGATATTCTGAAGAATGGTTTCTTGGAAAACAGAACTGAGAAACTACCAGAGCATAACACAGAGGGGTAAAGAAATGAACAAAAATGAATTAATATATTCCCATCCAAATACCTCCAAAATACATAAAATTCAATATGCCTTAGTTATAAGGAATACCAAAAACACCATCAGAGAGGGTGATTTTAATATACTTCTATCAGAAACTATTTTGCTCAGGAAAGCAAGTATCTCGACTAAGGTCCGTCTAGTCAAGGCTAAGGTTTTTCCTGTGGTCATGTATGGATGTGAGAGTTGGACTGTGAAGAAGG
>SJYV01002217.1:153697-192033 GCA_006410875.1 Neotragus pygmaeus | reverse complement strand
TGGTGGAAACGGCGCATCTGGTTTATGGTGACGGCTGAACAGCCAGGTTGGGGTTCTCAGCCTCACTGAGATGAACGCTCCGGACAAGTGACGTTTATAGTATGTAAATCTGACCTCAATAAAGCTGTTTTTTTAAAATGGAAAAAAACCTAAAACAATAGGAGGGTAAACGCACTGCAGGGCGGGTGGCCCAATCCCGGGGGCCGCCCTGGACTCTGGGCCGAGGCCCCCCCACACCGAGGCCAGGCCCCAGCGTGCTGCTGACACCGCGACCGTTAGGGCGAGCAAGGTGTTTTTGCCGGTCTAACAGCTGCACCGTCTGTTAGCACCTGATGCAGCTCAACGGGCTGTATAGTCAGTGCTTATGTGTGTCTTTCTATGGAAAACAGTGTGTACGCATGGTCACCCATGTCCAACCTGGCCAGGAAGAAGACAGGCGGCCTGCGGGGTCTGCCTTAGGACCTTGTGCATTCTTTGTTGGGGGGCGGCGGGGGCATTCATGATGGAGCATGCCCACTGTGACATGAGATGCAAAGGGGAAAAAGGCTTGAAACCCCCCAGAATCCCCCATGGCAGACTCAAACCTCTGCCACAGTAAAAAAAGAAAAGAGAAGCTTGCCCCTTTGCTATGTGTTAAACAGCCGCTACTGTTGCTATTCAAACAGTTCTGGGGCCTCTTCTTGGGGAACAGAAATACTCTCCCTTTCCTGGAATCCTGGTTATTCCCAGGGGTTTGAAGCCTTCCTGGTGAAGTTATAAGCCTACTGTATACCCAATACAAAAAGATAACTTTCTGTTTTAATGATTCTACATCTGATATGTTACAAGACAGTGAAATTCTGAGAAGTCCTGTCCCTGCTTGAAGGCCAGCAAACTGAGGACATGGGAACTCACACCAGCCCCGAAGGAAGGCGCTAGAAGGAGGTTCACCCAACAACTCCTGTCAACGTCTCAGGAAAAGCAACTGAATGATCAATAATTCTGATTAGGCCCAACCTCCAAAGTGAGCTGAGGGCAGGAAGGATGCTGACCTACCGATTAAATCCCACTGGTTTCCTAGAAAGTGTCATGTAGAATGTTCTCTTTGACTTGCTGATCAGCCACAACAACGGGCACTAAGAAACGGAGGTTGTCTCACGCACATTCTGTGAAATATGCACAGCTTTACAGCAGTGTTTTGCTGAGCAGGGTCCGGGCAACAAACACATGTTAAAAACAAGCATGTTCTAACACACTGGGGGAGAGGGCGACGTTGCTAGGGCAGACGCAAAGTCAGGGCTTTCTTGCCTACCTCGTTGTGACAGGTACATAAACATAAGCTTCAGGAGTGATTTTGAAAGTTCTCTTTCCAAATAGTGGCAGTGGTCGAGTGCCGTGACCGGAGTGAGCTGCATGGTCCTCACTGCCCAAGTGATGGGACCTAGGTTACGAGTACACTGGTGACTCGCTTTCTACGCTTCAAGTTTTAAACTTGCAGAAACCAAAGTGGGAGGCAGGGTTACTGGTTCAACAACTCAAGTAGGCTTATTCTAGCTAAGAGAGTCAGAGACGTAGTCACCGCCGTACTTAACCATCGTCCATGGAAATAGTTGCCATTGCCTCTTCAGGTTGGTTGTTGTAACTGCTTTCCAACTGCCCATGGTTTCTTTTCCTACCCAAATTTTCTCTTGAAAAACTCAATTCTTTTCCATGGACCTGAGATCTAATTTTTAAAAAGTTTTACGGTAAAAGAATTTTGGACGAGAGGAGACCGAGTCTCTGGTCTCAAAGGCATGTTATGTCTGATGCCTCGGTGGAGACTGGTCTAGAGTTGCGCTGGAGGACGTGTGGCTCATGCTGGCCCGTCCAGCGCAACAGCGGCGCACTGCACTCCTCCCGGGCAGCCCCCAGGGCCGCGGCCCCTCCTGGTCCGTCCCTCCCCTAGACCAACTCCCCCTGCCTGTCTGCCCGGCCCCCGGCTGCCCGCCGCTGCCGCTGCCCTCTGGCCTCCTGCCTGCACCTCTGCCTCGGCGCTCCCAGCAGGTGCCCTGCTGCCCTGCTGCCCCTCTGCGCACTGGCCCCTCTGGGCCTCGTCAGTGGGTCTTTGACACAACCAGCTCCAGTCTACAAGCCTCAAGACAGTTTCAGAGCCACATTCCTCGAAGAATGACACTTTGCTGTGTGAGTGGATCATGTGGAGACCAGGTAAGTGCGGCCTGTGNACCTGGATGAAGCACAAGCTGGAATCAAGATTGTGGGGAAAAATATCAATAACCTCAGATATACATATGACACCACCCTTATTGCAGAAAGTGAAACAGATCTAAAGAGCCTCTGAATGAAAATGAAAGAGGAGAGTGAAAAAGATGGCTTAAAGCTCAATGTTCAGAAATCTGGGATCATGGCATCTGGTCCCATCACTTCATGGAAAATTCATGGGGAAAGAGTGGAAGACATTTTTTTTTTTCATGTGAGCCGTGTGTCCTTGTGTGGCTGTGTAGAGAAGTGCTCCCAGTACTCCAGTGGTTCCCCTAGCCCACCCCTGTGTCAATGCCTTCCCCCCATGCCCACAGAGCAGCTCCTGTCGAACTTGCCTTGTGACTGTAGCCACCCTGCAGTTCACAAGCAGCAATTTTATTGAAGCCTGAGTGACACCTGCCCCTGTGACATGTGGCCAGAATGTTCCAGGGAAAGTGTGACCCTGCTGCCATGAGGAACACGCCCACACTGTTGCTTGCGGGTGCCTCGGTCTGCCTTAGCACCGGGTCCAGGTTGGTGGTGGATAAATTTTCATAATCTCGGGAAGAACCTGTTGGAGACACGACATAGAGTGTAGACTTGCCCCTGAGAAACCTGGAGAAAAGGGTGCCGCCATAAAGCAGGCACATCTTCACGCAGTGACGCAGCAGAGCACCTGGCACCAAGCCTGGGGCACACTCATCGTGCCCGCCACCGACCTTGTCCGCGTGTTTTCCAGAGAGGTGTGCGGTGCCGGGACCACCGTGCTTCTCTGGAGAGAAGAAACGTGGCTTTAAGCAACCGTTTCAACTGGTTCCGTGAACTTTGTCCAGAGCTAGTTTCACAGCAAACAATCAGCATCACCCTCTTCTGAGAAATGAATATAAATTGTGAGAAAGGCAGTGAATGAAGAAATCCAGGAAACAGAACAGGGCTATCAGATAGCAAGTGCATGGATCAGAGTGAAAGGTGACAAGACGGAGGTCGGTGACACTGTAAGAAATACGGAGCTGTGTCTAAAAATCCCAGCCACAAGAATGCATCTGCAGTCAGAGACAGAGGGAATCCCGGAGGAGACCCTGGAAGAGGCCTCTTGTGCACAGAGTAGCCTGAGCCCTCGGCAGACCCGCGGGCTTGGCTGGGCGGGGCCCCGGCCCAGGGCTGTGGGCACAGTGGGGCCACTAGTGGTTTTGACTGATTAACTTACATACAGAGAAGATGTAAACATGTCAGCAGAATCGCATTTTTAGCTTGAGAAGCAAAATAAAACAAGATTCAGGTGCTGGTGGTGCTGCTGCTGCGGCTGAGTTGCTTCAGTCGAGTCCAACTCTGTGCGACCCCATAGACGGCAGCCCACCAGGCTCCTCTGTCCCTGGGATGATCCAGGCAAGAGTACTGGAGTGGGTTGCCATTGTCTTTTTGTGAGGCCTTGATAAAAAGAAAGAGGCTAAAATTCAATTCTCAAAACCTTAGACTGTTATGCATTTATTTATTAAAGGGCTCAGAAACGAGTGGTGTGGGCACACGGAGGGCTTGATGCTCCAGGTGAGCTGAACTGAGTCCTGCTCAGATTCCTGCAGTTCCCACGGCGCTAACTGCATGCAGGGCAGGCCCTGAGCACGGTCCTCGGCTGGGCGGGCGGGCAGGAGCAGCAGGTCCTGTCCTCCGATGATGGCTCAACCCACACTCCAGGAGCAAGGCGAAACACAGACTGTGCCCTGGGGTTTGGGGACAAGCGGGGCCGGAGCTGGGGCCTGGGGGCTTGCTGGCCCGAGGAGCACCCAAGGAGGGTTTGGGGGCGGGGCGGGGGTGGACTCAAGCTCCTGCTATGGGCCAGGCCCTGTCCCCAAGGATGTGAGGGTCCTCTGGCCTAGGCTGTACCCCTACCTTAGAAATGCAAGGGACAAGGATTTACCAAACAGCATGGGGATCTCTACTCAGTATCTTGTGATAACCTATATTGGAAAATAAATTTTTAAAAGCATCAATATATAAAATTGAGTCACTCTGCTGTACAGTTGAAACCAACACAATATTGTAAATCAACTAAAGTTTAATTAAAAAAAGAAGAAATGCATTTGGTAATTTCTGACAAAGAGGAAAGGCATGCTTTAAAAAAATTTTTTAAGATATTTATTTTTATTTCTGGATCACCAGGGAAGTCCCAGGAAAGGCATGCTTTATGGCTGGTATTCATCAAAGCCTCATAAACACTTCAATTAGGTTCCAACAGCAAACAGAGGGGCTTTGTGATTTTTGCAGTAGAGGAGATAGGAAGTTGTATATAAGCAGAATGATTATATATCTGAGTCTCTGAAATGCACTGGGAGAGGTGGCAATCTGAAGATACACTGATAGGAGAGAGGGGGGTCCTTCAGCCTCTGTTCCCCTTTGTGAAACGTACGCTTTTGTACCTGAAATCTCTTGTGAAATGTATGTTTTTGTACTTGAGCCTCTTGTGAAATGTACGCTTTTGTACCTGAGCCTCTTGTGAAACGAAATTTTTTGTACCTGAATCTCTTGTGAAATGCATGTTTTTGTACTCGAGTCTTTTGTGAAACGAACGTTTTTGTACCTGAGTCTCTTGTGAAATGAACGTTTTTGTACCTGAGTCTCTTGTGAAATGCATGTTTTTGTACTTGAGCCTCTTGTGAAACGAAATTTTTTGTACGAGTCTCTTGTGAAATGAACGTTTTTGTACTTGAGCCTCTTTCTTGTGAAATGTACGTGTTTGTACCTGAGCCTCTTGTGAAACGTATGCTTTTGTACCTGAGTCTCTTGTGAAACATCCGTTTTTGTACTTGAGCCTCTTGTGAAATGAGCGTTTTTGTACCTGAGTCTTTTGTGAAATGCACGTTTTTGTACCTGAGTCTCTGAGTGGAAGGGACACCACAGGAGAACACTGCGCAGGAAGCAGAGAGCTTTCTCTCCAGGGCCCTCAGAGAGTGGTATTACGCTGCAACTGTCCTTGAAGGAAGGGCCAGAAAAAATAGACATGGGAGAAGTCAGAGACTGTTCAGACTTTTCACTGGAGCCTCTACAGAGTGAAATGGAAGCACGTTGGCCATGCCCCAGTTATTAGGAAATATGAAAAAGACAGATGAAAATGGGACTGGCCCCCCGACACAGGCTGCAGTAACACTGACAGTCTCAGGGCCTCGGATCCCTAACAGCACAGAGGACCAGGAGTCTCCATGTGACAGCCAGTAACGGCCACGAAATGAAACAAAAGAGAGTACGGGACAGAAGAGAAACGTGCTGTAAAAACCTTCTTATTGAATTTTATATTTATCATCATGCCAACATGTAAATGGGAACAAAATTAAACGTCACAGTAAAAAGGATAGAAAAAGCGATGGACTAATACTTTCAATTGCAATAAAAATATATTTTGAAAAATGGGAAAATGCATATATATCTCTGTGTTGGTCTGTCACATTAGAGTAATTACAATTTATTTTAAAGCCTTAACTTTTGCAAATTTGTAGATGATTGTGTCAAAGCTAAATTTCTCTTCATGTCAGATTTTCAGCCTATCTTTACTCATCGTTGATCACAAACCACTTGTGCTTTAATTTTGAAATTTTTCTTTCATGTTAAGTAACAAATAAGAAAAGTTAAAAGGATAAGATTGGGAGGGATTCATAGAAATCCCATTTGATGTCAAATTCCATTAATGGCAAGTCCACAGTTCTCTCTTGGAGGCTCAGACAGTAAAGAATCCACCTGCAATGTGGCAGACCTGGGTTCGATTCCTGGATCGGGAAGATCCTCTGGAGGAAGACATGGCAACCCACTCTAGTATTCTTGCCTGGAGAATCCTATGGGCAGCGGAGCCTGGTGGGCTCCAGTCCAAAAGGTCACAAGGAGTCGGACACGACTGAGCACAGCAGCTACTATGCTTCTTTGGGACCAGTTCTGGCGGCTTTCAAATGCCTCCCAGTCCCAATGTTGTTTAGGTAGGTAACTGTACAGAGGGGCTGCCCTTGATTATTTCAAATCTACTCTGCGNCTGAGGAAGCTGGGTGCCTGCGGCCTCTTGCCGTGAAGGGCGCACCCTTTGCAAAGCAGAAGGTGGCATTTCTCTGGGGCACACGTGGAGGCCTCTTGATTCTTATGTTCTAAACAGGCTGCCATCAGTGCCCCGGGGAACCCCAGAGTGACTGGCAGAGGACGGAGCAGGCCCGCTCGCCAGGGAGCGTGGTTCCTCTTTGTGCCAGTCTTGCCGCGTCTGGGGGCGAGTGGACTCTGAGGGAAGCGCACAGCTGTGTGCACAGAGCGCCTGGGCTGGGCGCCTGCCTGGGTCCAGCTCACCAACCGCACCTGGCGTGACCCGCACTGTCTCCAGAAACCATCTTGCCACCCTGGGAGGGGCTGCTCCCCCGATTCAGCCCCCCGCCGTGCCCAGGTCTCCTGAACAGGCCTGGTACGAAGGACGCCGTCAGGCTCCGTCCACACATGAGCAGCCTGGCTCCCTCGCCAGTCGACGCCGCCCCTCACATCCTCTCAAACTGAACCAGAGGCTTCAGGAAAGGGAACCGCAGAAGGCTATCTCCTCGTAATCGACCTCACCTGGAGCCAAAGTAGCCCAGACCTGCAGGTGTTCAGCCGTGGACGGCGAGCCCAGCCCGGCCCTGCAGCCCTTGTCGAGCTGGGGGCCTTGGGGGTGGGAGAGAATGCTAAGCCTGCTCCTGGCCGAACTGTCACAGCCCAGCACTGCAGCTGGGAGGAAATGAGAGGGCAAATATGCCCCTGAAATGCAGCCGGCATCTCTGAATTCAAGCCCCTGACAGCCCAAGGAGACCCCAGTGCATCCTCAGAAGGGACACTGAACGTTCTCAAGCCTCAGGGACAAGTCACAGACCGCTGCTTTTCTTTCTCCCTTCCTCTGGGCAATGAAAAGGAAAGGGAAGAGGAACTTCCCTCCGAGGTCTCGGTGATTTCTTGTTAAGCACGTCTATAAATACAGGCATGTTGAAAGCACATTCTTGATAAAATTATTAATAACTCAGTGTTGGCGGGGAGGGGTCGCCTAACGTGGGATCATGGGATTTTGTGTCTGAGTGTTTCCTTGTTTTCAAGACTAGATGCTGGTGTGCAGGGCGGCAGGTCATGAACAGCTCTGATCTCCCCTTGCTGCCCAAGCCACCTGGGCTCGACACGCCCCTTGGCTTTGCACATGTGATACCCCTGAAGGCTGAGGAGTCCTCTAAACTTTAACAGCAAGACACAGCCGTGCACAGACACTGGGGTTCATGGGCTGTCTCTAAGCAGCAGCAACAGGAGCAGCCCCACAAGCTGGAAGTGGGGGTCCCTGCTGAGACAGACCTGGGGAGCCAGCACACCATAAGTAATAAAGCACTGCAGGAACCATCGCCAGGGAGAAGTCTGGTGAGCAGAGGCTCTGTCTCTTATACACATCTCACCTCCATCGCGCTCCTCGCCGCCCCTCCCCGGCCTCCTTCCGCAGCCAGCACACCCCACGCTGGGGGCCCTCTTGGCCTGCACTTGTTCTTCTGAGCGTGATTGTTCACAGAACATTCTGGAGTGACTGCCTCCTGTCCCCAGGTCAACCAAAAAGCTTCTGAAGGCAGGGCTACCAAGCCGCGCTCTTCCCCTCCCCCAGGCAGTCCCGGGCACCTGCGCAGCTGGGCATTGGGGCCTGACCGAGGTCCTGCCCCACCTTCACAGGGCAGGGCACGGTTCCCAGCAGACGTCAGGTGACTCCTGACCCCGCTGGCCTTCCCTCGGAGGGGGTCATTCATCCAGGTGAGCTGCGGGAAAGTACAGATCAGGGCCCCACCAGGAGGCGTGGACGCTTCAGGGACAGTTTCTAAAGATGAGGGTGGTGAGTCACAGGCCGGTTCCCGACACCGCGCTGCTGGGGCAGAGCGTGCAGGCGACCGGGCTCCTCTCTCTGGGACCCACTTTCAGCACCAGCTGCCCACACTTAGACTTCTTGGAAGCCGGGGGCGCGTCCTCCATCCTGTCACAGGGTCTCCGGCCCTCCCCTGCGGAGGGCCCGGCCGGGGGGACGGAGTCTGGCCCACAACAAGCAGGACGCCCGCCAGGCGGCTGCGCTTCGGGTTTGGGAGTCAGGACGGGATGCAGCCTTCTGTACTTCTGAACACCACAGGCCTCACCAGGTGCTGGCCGCTCCCCACACGGCCTCCTAAGAGCACGCCAGCAGGGATGCCCGCGCCGCCAGGGACGCTGGTGTACGGAAGGGAGGCGACCTTGGAGAGGCGGGTCAGGCTGCAGGGCTCCAGGCTCACACGGCCCCTTTCTGACCTGACACTGGGCAACACTCAAGTTCTCTAGAATCTGGCTTCTTCATCCAAAAACTGGGGATGATAGTAAAATCCATGTGACGAGACTGCTGAGAGGGGCGACTTCAGGGAAGCATCACACACAAAACGCTCAGTGACCGCTGACCATCCACGCTGGCCTCCAGACGGGAGGCGGGGTGAACACGGGGGTCCCTGGGGCAGCAGGGCGCCGGCCAGCCCCACCCCAGCTCTCCTGGGGGCTTCCTTCACGCCAGTCTCCCCAAGGAGAGGCTCTCCACGGGAGGGAGTTGCCTCCTCGGGGCTTCCCCAGGTGTTCCAGGGACTCCAGGACCCACCGGCCGCTTGGTTTCCAGCCCATGCCGCACTCTCCTTGCCCCACACCACCCCGACTACACATCGGCACCCGCAGCTCCGAGCTCCCAGCGGTGGACGAGGCAGGAGGGGACGCAGTGCCGTGGGAAGCCAGACATCCCCCGTGCCCCGAGGACGGAGCTGGCCTCACGCCTTCCTGCCTGCCGGCCTGTCACGGCCGCTTCGAGCTGCACACACAGCGGGGGAACGGCACATCCCGCAGGAGGGGCCTCACTGGGCGCCCTTCTGAGGAAGCTGGGCGCCTGCGGCCTCTTGCCGTGAAGGGCGCACCCTTTGCAAAGCAGAAGGTGGCATTTCTCTGGGGCACACGTGGAGGCCTCTTGATTCTTATGTTCTAAACAGGCTGCCATCAGTGCCCCGGGGAACCCCAGAGTGACTGGCAGAGGACGGAGCAGGCCCGCTCGCCAGGGAGCGTGGTTCCTCTTTGTGCCAGTCTTGCCGCGTCTGGGGGCGAGTGGACTCTGAGGGAAGCGCACAGCTGTGTGCACAGAGCGCCTGGGCTGGGCGCCTGCCTGGGTCCAGCTCACCAACCGCACCTGGCGTGACCCGCACTGTCTCCAGAAACCATCTTGCCACCCTGGGAGGGGCTGCTCCCCCGATTCAGCCCCCCGCCGTGCCCAGGTCTCCTGAACAGGCCTGGTACGAAGGACGCCGTCAGGCTCCGTCCACACATGAGCAGCCTGGCTCCCTCGCCAGTCGACGCCGCCCCTCACATCCTCTCAAACTGAACCAGAGGCTTCAGGAAAGGGAACCGCAGAAGGCTATCTCCTCGTAATCGACCTCACCTGGAGCCAAAGTAGCCCAGACCTGCAGGTGTTCAGCCGTGGACGGCGAGCCCAGCCCGGCCCTGCAGCCCTTGTCGAGCTGGGGGCCTTGGGGGTGGGAGAGAATGCTAAGCCTGCTCCTGGCCGAACTGTCACAGCCCAGCACTGCAGCTGGGAGGAAATGAGAGGGCAAATATGCCCCTGAAATGCAGCCGGCATCTCTGAATTCAAGCCCCTGACAGCCCAAGGAGACCCCAGTGCATCCTCAGAAGGGACACTGAACGTTCTCAAGCCTCAGGGACAAGTCACAGACCGCTGCTTTTCTTTCTCCCTTCCTCTGGGCAATGAAAAGGAAAGGGAAGAGGAACTTCCCTCCGAGGTCTCGGTGATTTCTTGTTAAGCACGTCTATAAATACAGGCATGTTGAAAGCACATTCTTGATAAAATTATTAATAACTCAGTGTTGGCGGGGAGGGGTCGCCTAACGTGGGATCATGGGATTTTGTGTCTGAGTGTTTCCTTGTTTTCAAGACTAGATGCTGGTGTGCAGGGCGGCAGGTCATGAACAGCTCTGATCTCCCCTTGCTGCCCAAGCCACCTGGGCTCGACACGCCCCTTGGCTTTGCACATGTGATACCCCTGAGGGCTGAGGAGTCCTCTAAACTTTAACAGCAAGACACAGCTGTGCACAGACACTGGGGTTCATGGGCTGTCTCTAAGCAGCAGCAACAGGAGCAGCCCCACAAGCTGGAAGTGGGGGTCCCTGCTGAGACAGACCTGGGGAGCCAGCACACCATAAGTAATAAAGCACTGCAGGAACCATCGCCAGGGAGAAGTCTGGTGAGCAGAGGCTAGAAAGGCCCCGAGAGCGCCAGTGTGGGCAGAGGAGCACACACCGGGGGGCTGCAGGGCCAGACAGAGACCTCTGCGGCAGAGGCTGCATAGGTGCTCTCGGGCACCACGGCAACAGCATCTGTCAGGACCACCGCCCCCACGCCCAGATCCCAGTCCCACGTCAGGAGGGCAGGGTGATGCCTCAGGACCAGTGCATAAGATGCTTCACTCCTTTTCTCAGCTTTACTGAGATATATTTAACGTAGAGCATTGTGTTCGTTAAGGTGCACAGCACATTGGCTCCCCAAAATCCGGTAATTTTAGTCTTTATTAACCCAGTATTTTCTTTCACAATAAATAAGTTGGATATCTAAATTGGATGTTAACCATCACAAGTCTAGTTCCTGGGAGTCAGTTCCGGGTTCATGGACAGACTTGAGCACCTCGTTTGCAAAGCTGGGTCCCAGCGGGGGCAGCCCCGCCGACCCCTCAGGCCGGCAGCCGCATTCAGTCTGCCCTCAACACGGGAGAGCCCACTGCGGAAGAGGCCGGCCAAGACAGCCAGCGTCAGGGAGCAAGCCCTCGGGGGCCCAGCCCCGGGGCAGCTGCCCACCCTCAGCCTCCCTCAGCCCCCTCGCTCCCTTGGGCCTGTTCATCTCCACCCACAGCCCCGCCCCGGGCTGTGGTGATCACCTGGACAGCCCCCCGAGCATCCCCACATGGCCTGGCCACCCTGCCCCACACCCATCACAGTGCCTGCTCACCCAGAACGCCTGGCAAGCCCCCTGCCGCGTCCACAGGATGGCGTCCACATGCAAGGCTCTATGTTCGGACCAGCCCTGCAGCTCCAGGGCCAGTTGGGCCAACCAGTCGCTATACAGCAGCACCAAGCAGACGGAGAGCCTGGGCCTGCCTCTGCAGCTCTGTCTGTCCCCCTCACCGCCGCACATGCCACACTTGCCCCGGTCACACAGCAGCTGTGCCTTCTCTCCTGCATATGTGCTGGCCCCGCCAGACTCCCCTCCCCCTGGCAGCAACTCCTGCACCTGGGCTTCAGCCTCCGTCTCTGGGACGCCTTCCCAGGAAGGCGTCCTCACCCTGCACCGGGATGGCCTGTTTCCTCCCCAAACGTAGCACCAGGAGCACCCACACTAGTGCTCATGGCCGATTTCCCAACTGTCAACAATACCAATGAGCGTTTCTGAGACTCAGGGCGGGTCTGTGCGTCCTGCCTGGGTCCCAGAGTGCCTACTGGGATGAACAAGCATATCTCAGGTGAACCAGCAAGTGACTGAACAAAGAGAAGCCGTGCAGGTCTCCTCCACCATCGGCCACAATTCCGAGACCAGGCTGGACAGACCTGCGTTTGGAGGAAATCACAGAAAAGAGAGACTANCCCCCCAAATAAAGTCAGTCACTGTTTCCAGAGGCCTGGACCCCGCGCCCTCACAGGCCTGCCCTGCGCCCTCACAGGCCGGGACCCCGCGCCCTCAGCGGTGCGGGGCCCGCAGGTGGCCTCAGTCAGCTCTGAGGCAGCCAGTGGGTGCCAAGCGACAGAACGACTTCTTCCAGGTTTTGGCCTGAGGACGTGAAAGCCAGCCTGGTCAAGATGAAAGCACGCGACCCCCAGGCAGAGAAGCAGAAGCTAACCTGGGGTCTGTGCAGGCAGGGCGGCTGCGAGAGGCTGGAGGGAGCCCACGAGCCGGCCTGGGGGCGAAGGTGGAGCGCAGTTACCTGGTGCACCTGGAGCTCCTCGAACTCCTGCAGCTGCCTCTGGAACCCCAGGTTGGGGTTGGCACATGACCTGCCTGCGCGCACAGTGTGCAGGGCGTCCTCCCAGCCAAGGTCGGTGACCGTCATGATATAGGCGACTACCAGGGTCACGCTCCTGGAGACGCCCGCCAGGCTGCAAGTTGAGAGCCATACAACATGGCAAGGGGCGGTCAGCGGACTCATTTGGGAAGCTGCCTGCCCTCGGCCATGAGTGGACAGCTAGCCAGCGCGTCCTCAGAACTCACTCAGAAGCATACCAGCTCTCTGCTTCACCACACTAGGGTCTCGGGCACGCCTCACCCACGCGGCCTCAGTCTTGGTCGGTTGTCTACTGGCTATGGCTCCAGACACTTCATGTTATGATTCTCTTTCTCCTGACGTCCCCTTCAGATAGTCCCCGTTCCCAGGACAGAAAAGTAGTGAAAGGACATCTGGGAACTAAAGGGTCCAGGAGCCCAGCAATAAGTCAGTTATAACCTCAGCCATTCAGACAGCTTCACACTTTTAAAGTCTGATTTTCTTAGGTAACTCTTCCCTGGTGGCTCAGACAGTAAAGAATCTGTCTGCAATGGAAGAGACCTGGGTTTGATCCCTGGGTTGGGAAGATCCCCTAGAGGAAGAAATGGTAACCCACTCCAATATTCTTGCCTGGAAAATCCCATGGACAGAGGAGCCTTGTGGGCAACAGTTCATGAGATCGCAAAAAGTTGGACATGACTGAGTGACTAACACTTTCTTAAGTACATAATGGTTATCACTTGAAAAACTCATTAAATACAGACGCCCTTACCCAACATTCTCTGATCTCCTCCACAGACCCAAGCAGGGTACCCACGTGGCACACTCCACGTGCTCTGGGGGGTGGGGGTGGGGACGCTCTGCAGATGATAATGGCCAGTTTTCTCCAGCAGGCTGAATAAGGGGACCAATTTTAAATGTGCATGCAAATTAAGGCGGTCACAGAGAGGTTGTGCTACGTCAGACTTGGAGTGCTCAGCAACGGTTTAAGATGGGGAAGTTCAGCAAATTTCTCATTTTTAGAAAAGCTTATCTTCAGATTGACACAACCAAATGAAACACGAATTCCTAGAATATCAGCCCTGTACTTATTCAAATATAAATAACAATAAAAACCACTCTCAAGTAGTGGTTCTTCCCTTGGGTTGTGTATCAGAAATACTGATAAATCTTTTAAAAAACTCACATCCTCTTGGGGTGCAGCTGGGGAGATGCTCACCCCCCAAAACAGGTCAGGCTGCACTGCAGAGAGTGCTGGAGCAAATCCAAGTGAACCTCACAAACCTGCCCTTTGTGTTTATTACACATCCTGCTCTTCTTAAAAGTAAAATGAAAATCCACAGTTTCAAGTGCATAACTGCAGAACAACACTGTTAAAACAGGCAGTCTACCCAGTGCCCTCTGCCCGACTGGGGGTTCCATGAGGCTCCCCTGGTCCACATGGCGGGCCCCTCAGCCCTCCGGGGGCAGCAACACCCCCAGAGGTGGGCCGTGTGACTCCACAGAGCCTTCCCTGCAATGGCAGCTTCCTTGGGGGAACTCAGATGACTGAGATTCCCTCGTGAACGCAGACTGAACCTCACTGAGGAGCGAGGGGGCCTGTTCGATCCGTGCTTTAATGATAGGAGGCTTCTGCCCCAGAACACTGGCCTCTGGTCCGCCAGATGTGTCACCATTACGAATGTCAGCTTATGGTGTCACTGCTAGCCATGTGTTTGGCATAAGCGCTGGCAGTGACGCGATGAGGGTCTGCAGGCCCCTGAGGGCTTGGCTGTGCCAGGCGGGGGGCACTGGCCTTAGGGTCTGTGCCCAGCAGGAGCCTTCGCCACAGAACGTGTACACAGGTGTATGTGTTTATACCATACACACAGTGTGTGAATGCAGGTGACAGCTGCATAGACCTGCTGAATTTTAAAAGTCTGTTCAGCTCTGCTTAGAGCCAAGTACAAGCTCCAAACACATAAAAGCCCCAATCTGTAAATGGAGCAGAGATGGTTGTTCTGGTGTGACAGTAACGCAATGCTAAACACCCACATATGCAGCCAGAACTCTCCAGCAAGAAACAGTGCTTTGAATGGCTACTGAGCAGAGCCAAGTTCTGAAAGGATGTTGGGAGAGGCTGGAAAAGGGGCTCCTTTTTTTCCAGTAAACTTGACAGTCCCTGCAAAAACCTAACTGAGAAAATGAAAATGCTAAGTGACAGGGAAGGAACCATCATTTGGCTCTCTTTGCACAAAAGCCAACCATGGCTGACACGCAGCCAGGGTGAGGTGGGTGGGTGCTGGACGTTCAGGGAGACCCTGAGCAGGGCAGAGCAGGCCCTCGCTGTCGGGCAGGGACACACATACCAGTGAACCAGGCAGCCCTCGCCCTGGAGGCGGCACTCATGGATGAATTTAATACTTTCTTTGAAATGTCGCGTCCTGTGGGGAGGAAAAAAGAGAGAAGTGACATCTCTCTACTTTACTCAACGTATGAGGAAAAGAAAAACCCGCTGAGGTTTCTTGAAAAGGTCTTGAGTCCACAGGTCCAGATCCCAGTCACTGTCCAGGGCTTTGAATCTGACCCACAGTGCTGAAACTGGGAAGGGACGGCCCATCCACTGGGATTTTTGGAAGTTCTCTGCAAGGAACCCCTGAAACATGCAGGGGCCACATGGACGTTGGGGGCAGGTCCGGCCCAGCCCCACGGTCAGTCTGGGCCCCTCAACACCCAGCAGGGCAGTGATCCCCACAGTGACCTGCTCACCAGCCACCAGGTGAGGGAGGTACCCACCCAGTGTGGGCTCTCCAGTTCACATCCGACCGTCTGGGAGAAGTCCTGACTGCCCGTCCTCCAGGCTGGGGCAGGAGAACTGCAGCCCCCAAGCCCGAGGGGTCTGACCGAACGTGTGGCGTGGAGACATCCCCTGCCTTCCCTCAGCCTCACTGGGAAGCGGGAACTGGGCTTCCCAGGCTGGGACAGAGAAACGCACAGCAACGGGGCTTCACAGACTCTGAGCTCCCACGTGACCATGAGACTGCGACCTTTTCTCCTGACCCTTAGCTTTCAGGGCTTCCCTGGTGGCTCAGAGGGTAAAGCATCTGCCTGCAATGCAGGAGACCCAGGTTCGATCCCTGGGTCAGGAAGATCCCCTGGAGGAGGAAATGGCAACCCACTCCAGTGTTCTTGCCTGGAGAATCCCAGGGACAGGGGGGCCTGGTGGGCTACAGTCCACGGAGTCGCAAGAGTCGAACACGGCTGAGCCACTTCCACTTTTCAGCCGCCCTCCTCTCCCGCCCCGGCTCACAGCCAGCAGTGTCGTCCAGACCGAGCGGCGGGTCGAGGAAAACTCTGAGGGGAACCTCAGAGCCTGTGCTTTCCCAAGTCTCCTGCCTTGAAGTGGATTTTGCCCATGGACTGAAAGCACACCAGCTGCTTAGCACTGAGCGTGCAGCAGGGACTCTGCTAAGCTTGGAGAGATTCAGAGAGGAACAGAACGTGGTTCGCAGCCACACACAGGCCTGCGGTTCCATGAAGGCGGACCAGGTGAACGAGCCTCAGAGGAACAGAGGATTCAGGCGGAGCACACAGATACAGCCAGGTGTGGACTGCAGAGGAAACTCGGCAAGCTGAGTGTCCTGGATCCGGGCAGCAGGCACAGAGGACTTTGGTGCAGGCATCTCTCACGTGGCCTGAGGCTACCACGTGCAGAGGGGCCAGGGTCCCAGCCACAGACTCCAGACTCTGAGTGGAGACCCAACTAGACCACAAGGCAGGGTGAGGTGAGGGGTGTTTCTGCCGACCTGGGCACACGTGCTCACAGGGTGAGTGCACAGGCGACCTCGGGCACTAAAGCGCCACCCCTAAACCGATGTGGTGTAAGACAGGCAACGGAAGACACTGCGGGGACCCCGACACGCAGCGACCTCGGAGCAGGGGCCAGGCAGAGGGCAGGGAGGGGTGCAGTGGCCCCAGGGACCAGGCTGCCTAGTGCTGGGCACAGTGTCCAGGNAAACCGATGTGGTGTAAGACAGGCAACGGAAGACACTGCGGGGACCCCGACACGCAGCGACCTCGGAGCAGGGGCCAGGCAGAGGGCAGGGAGGGGTGCAGTGGCCCCAGGGACCAGGCTGCCTAGTGCTGGGCACAGTGTCCAGGGCTGGGTGCGTCCGTCCTGTATCTCAGGTAAAACCCGCCTTGAGCACGAGCTCTTCTGATGGCAAGTGCCGAGGCTGGGGCGGCGGGGGAGGGGGAGGCTCACCCATCCGCACCTCCCAGGCTGTCAGAAGCTCCCATCCTCCGAGCAGTTCCAGCCACAGAGAAGCAGAGCGGAGGCTGGGACTGGGCTCCAGGAGGGCTCCCTTCCTGTCAAAAGGAGGGTCTCTGCCTCAGGCTTCCTGCAGGGCGCTGGGTGGCCAGCTGGTGTCCAGAGCTGTGCCAGCTGCCCTGTGACCGCAGGTGACAGGCCTCAGCGTGCAACGGGGGCTCTGGGAGCTACTGCCCAGACCTTGCCCTGGGCGTCTTGGGCAGGGAGCGAAGTAAATCAATGTCTTTATAACTTAAAACACTGTCAATCCTGCTATGTACAGCCAAGCGCCATCTACCAAGCGCCAAGTGCACAATTTAAGGACACCGAGCCTCTCCCGTGGCCGAGGAGCGGCTCCGTCGACCATGGGCTCCCCTGCAGACAGGCCAGCAGATGGGCTGTGTGCCCAGACCCCAGGCCCATGCCTGCTGCAGCTGGCGGCCGAGGGCAGGCGCCTGTCTCTCAGGCCGGCCACGCTGCGGCCCACACTCTGGTCCTCTGTGGGTGGGACGGCCCTCCTCCCAGCAACGGAAGAGGGAGTCAGGAGACGAGACACAGTAGCCGGAGCTTGTGAAGGACACGGGTGGCCTCAGAATACACCGTGAAGGCCACGCAGGCCAGAGACTTGTCCTGTGGACGTGTCGGCCCTGTGAGGTCACCGACGTCTTGCACAGATGACAGCTGAGCCCCCCTTCCTGAACCCCTGGGCTCAGCAGACTGACCTGAGCCCAGAGCAAGCGTGTGAGGGGCCCCAGACGAGGAAGCGAGAGGAGGGTCCCACCGGCCTCTCCTCCATCACCTCTGTCCGCACCAGGCATCAAGTCCAGGAAAAGCCCACGTGTGGCTCCTGCCCACCACCGTGTCGGAGCGAGGGCAGGAGAGTCAGGATGCTGACGGAGGGCCTGCTCAGAGCCCCGCCGTGAAACCTGACTCACGGATAGGACTGGGCACGAGGCCGCGCCAGACAGACATTCCTAGAAGCGCCTCTTCCGAGGAAAGCCAGGAGGCAGGCATTCTCAGGGCCCCCAGGGTGGGTCATTTCCAAGGAACCTCATGACGGGAGCCCAGGCCCGGTCACTGCAGCCCCTCCCCCATCGCGGGAAATCCCCCGGGCTCAGGCCTCGCGTTGCTCAACCCCAGATCAAAGCAGAAGCCCAGATGGAATCACACCCCCACAGGCGGCAGGTTCCCTATTCCTGGTCTCCACGTTGTCCCTTTACTTCCATGCAGAGCTGTGGGGTGCGCTCTGTCGGGGGAGAGCCCGCAGGGTGCGTCCACAGGAAGCATGCCCACGTGAGTGTGCAGCTCCGCCAGCGCAGCAGGCCTGTGGGCCTGGCGAGCGCTGTCCTCCGAGGGGCTGTCGAGCAGCCCGCCAGCAGCCACCACCCCCGCTCCTCCTCTGCGGTCAGCGCTGGCCCTCCTCATGGCCAGGGCGTCCACCCAGAGGCCAAGAGCAGAGCCAGCAGGGGCTTCCTGACCTTCACGGGTCCAGCACAGCTGTGCCACGCCATGCCATGTGCATCCTCTGAACCCAAACAGTCACTTCTCACTCCAAGATGGCAGGACCTGTGGGCTGTGGCCCCCACTGAGGGGTCTGTGGCGGGAAGGACTCTGCTTGGGGGAGGTCTGGCTCAGCATCATGTGGGCAGCTGGGTTCCCCCAAAGCCAGCAGAGACAGACCAGGCTGCTTTTCCTGACCCTCGTCAGAGTCCAAACGTGTGTGCACATGTGCACATGTGTGTACAAGTGTGTATACAAGTGTGCGCAGTATGTGTATAGGAAAGCAAAGGAGAAAAAGCCCAGGAAAGGCCAGCATCCTCAGGGGTTTTCCCTCAGAAAAGATGCTGAAAACAGCACATGGTGGTGCGTTCTCCTAGGCGCCGGCTCTGGAGGGCGGGCCCAGGCCAGCGAGCTCTTCTTCCCGGGGAGCCGTCCAGCCCTGGCGCCACCCCCTGCACTGACCGTGCAGCTCGCACCGCAGCCGAGGTGAGCAGGACGGAGGCACTTCCCCACCGGCAGGCCTTGCGACCGTCACCGAGCTTCTGTCAAGGAGTCCCCGAGCCCCTCACTTCCCGCACTGCCGACGCTCGAGGCAGCCGGGCGAGGCACGCGTGGCGTGTGTCTCATCGCGCCAGAGAAGGCCGTTTTAAGAATTAAACAAGAAACCCTCTATACCACCTACTCTCTCTTCATTTCACAAAGAACAGTTTCACCCCAAAAAAGCAAGATACAGTCTAAGACTAAAAACTAGGTTTTTAAGTCGAATAGGTGAAATCTTACAAAGAAAGCAACACACATTTTCTACACATTCCTCGTTTCTGCTACAAAGTCCTCAGGAGTCATGTATGTGCATTTCTGTCTGGAAATAGGACAGTACTCCAGGGCCCACCTACCTCTGATCTTGCAAAACTGCTTTTTAACATTAAAGAAAAATGTAAATGAGAGAAAAAGAGAGCTGGGAGTACAAGAGACATGAGCTAAACTAAAGAAAACACACACAGAAAGACAGGAGGTGGGGCAGACAAGGAGGGCCTACTGCTGTTTATCACAAGCTCTCCGCATCGCTGACGCCTCTTCTCCCCACAGAAACCCCAAGAAATTTAGACCCTGCTTGACTCTCAAGCCCCTGTTGTCATCAAGGCTCTGCTGTGAAGATGCAAACCTGCCAGCTCCTCAAAGAAGACAAAATGATAACGGTTCTCTTATGGTGTCTAAGGACAGGCACCAATTTGAAAAATATTAAAACAAGAATGAATAAGCAGCAATATCTCCAAATACTCACCCTCAAGACACGTGAACACTCCTTTCCTGAATAAGCAGGAAATGGAAGCTAATTCTTTGGAGACACTTAGGGTCTGTAAACACTTTCCCCACCTCACCTAAAGCTACAGAAATTGTGTGAGATAGACATTTCACAGAGGAGAGAATGAGGTTACAATGACTCGCCTGAGGAAGCACACAGAGAAAGCAAAAGCAAACCCTCCCAGAAGCCTCGGTTCACTCAGCCACCGCACGTCGGCCACTGGCAGGAGGCGTGTGTGTCTGAGACAAAGCCTACGAGGCCTCTAATTCTGCAAATCAAGCAGAACACACTGGCCTGGGTCAGGGTTGTCACCACTGTGAGACCTTTAAATTTCACGTTTCCTGACTTTGTGAGGCAGGGTGGTTGGGGGAACCAAGCTAAAATTTTGTGTGTTAGCTGTCATCTCAAACCAGGTTTCTGCAATTTAAGTTCCTGGAAGATCAGAGGGGGAGTTTGTGAGGAGATGGCCAAGCCAGAAAACTGACCTTTCTGGAGCCTCTGCAGTGACTGAAAGCAGTTATTCTCCAAAGGTCATGGCCTTCTGACTGACGTAAGTAGCAAGAAGAATTCCTGCAGGGATGTGTGGGGAAAGATTTAGGATACTAACCTTAAATCCTATCCTAAGTTGGAAACAACCTTTTAAATCTGTTTGATTAAACAATACAGTTTTCTAGAAATTATTCTATCCCTAAATATAAGAGCTCTTAGGCACCAAGAAGCACTGCTCGCCTGAAGGACCCTGGTTCTAGCTGGGTCCCGGAGCCCGAGGAGGCTTTGTGTCCTGACTGTCTACACTGGCTGGGGATACAGAAACTGAAGGCTTATGGTTGGCCTTCACAAGCTCCCCTATCTGGTGAGTCATGAGCTCAGTGGGGAGGTCACACAGTCAAGGGCTCACAGTGTTAGTAGACTTTCTGTATCATGATCTCATGCTCACCATTAAATTGCAGGCTGTGCTTTCCAATGAAACACCTGTAACAGGCAAGGAGAAACTCAAGGTGTTTCATAGGCTGTCTCTTAAGATATGAACTACACTCAAATTCCAAGCCTAGCTTCACTATCTTCACAGAACTTCACTAAAGCAAGACACATTTACAGAGCCATGAACACTTATGCACCCAAAGCCTTACTTGTGTGTAAGCTCTGCTATTACTAATGGATCAAAAATAAACATTTCCTCACCCACATGCCTACGAGCCTATGAGCATACTGCCGTCTCTGATGAATTATGGTCTGGACCCCCTTTTCCAACAGCAGCACCCACCTGTCAACCACCCTCTCATCCAGATACAAGCAAAGAGTTAAAATAAGGCAAATCACACATCTTACAAGACCTCTGTACATGTTTGGGACAGGAGAAAGCTAGTTCAAATCTTACGAGCTAGTCCTCTGGGCCCAGGTTGACTGTCGCTGGGCTGGTTTTGCCAGAAGATTTGAGCAGACCCAGGAGATGCCACAAGTCAGGGGACAGGCTACAGCAGCCTCAGTCCCTGTCCTTCCTGGGCACATCCTCCTGAGCACCAGAATGGCCCTTCCTGTGACTCTCAGGCCACACCAGTGCACTCTGAACAAAAACACACTCTTGTTTTCAAAAGTGCTTGGAGGTCACAGAGAAGACTTCCACACATGGCCTCATCTCCACAAATGCTAAAGGCAGGCCTTTGCAGATGAGAGAATTGGGGGTCAGGGGCCTCAGAATGACCTGCCCAAAGCTGATGGAGCTGGCCTTGAACCTGAGATCTCTAGTGTCTGCACAGGGCAGGGTCGGGGTCCTCACCCCTGGACATCAAGCCCAGTGCTGCCCCCTCCAAAGCACCAAAGCTGGAGAGTCCTGGCAGGCAGGGTGGTCCAAGCACAGTGGCCATCTGCCCTGACTACAAATGCCAAGGGGTGCGGCAGTCAGACTCCTCCAAACAGTCAGAATACCAATCAGGTATTGACAAGTTCAACAGCATGTCAGAATCTCGGTTTGAGATAAGACCAGAGCAACCATTCTAAAAATAGCCACCAAAACATGGGCAGAAGATTGCTGTGGTCTCGAGAGAAAGGCAGCGGCTCACTTCCTTCCGTACACACCATGCCCTCCAACCACTTCTGTTTCTCGACACGACTGGTAACCAAGGAAGTTCTCTGATACTCCTCCTCCCATATCCAGGCCACTACTGCTTTCCTGGTGACCCTGTGAAGCCTTTCCTCTATCATCTTCAGTCTTAAAGATGGACTTTTCCTGTGAAACATGGAGAGTCAGTGTGGAACACGACCCTTGGTGGGAACTGCCGCCCCTCACCCAGGCTCCCCCTGCCCTTCCTGGTCCGACCTGCACCACCCGCCCTGCCCCAAGCCCTGGTCTTCCCCACATCAGCCTATCTGACTATGCGCCCCCTTTCTCCAAACAGGTAGGATCTCAAAAAATTCTTGCATAACCTGAGATGTCTTTGCTCTCCAGCAGTGGAAAACCAAGGCTGGCTGATGTTCAGCAGTGGACAACCTTCAGGGGCTAAGATTTTTATGGTCTACATTTCTGTAATATAGGACTTGTAGGCAATAGAGCTTGAGAGCCACGAAAGCTGAATGCCGACAAGCTCTTGGACTCCCAAATCCTCAAACTACACAGGCTCTTCCTGCTGAAACACAGCTATGTGTCATCTGGAAGGGTCCTTGTGTCTGACTAAAAACAGGCAGCAAAAATGAGTTGGTTGATGGACGTTTGGGACAGCCATGTCCTCGGCTCCTGAGCCTCTCAGCTGTCTGGCTCAAATCCAGGCTCAGGAAAAAGTCAACTGGTCCACATTACCTCCAGACACCGAGCAGGGTGGTGTCGCAGCTGTTACCTCGTGGGTCTCTAATCCCTGTCCCCCATCCACCCGAGCCCAGTCCCACGGGCCTCATATGACCCTGGGGATCTGGAAAGGAGCGTGATTATGACTCTCTCCTTGGATGGAGATGCTTCCAGCTGAGGGAAGGAGAGGGCAGGACCTTATTAACCAGAAAAGCCTGGTCTCTCAACTCAGACCAGCTTCCTAAGTACTCTGGCCCCTGGGGTAGCCACTGGCCACATGGGGCTGCTGGACATTTGAGACAGAGCTGGTCCAGATGGAAGGTGCTGTAAGGGTAAACAGCACCCCAGGTTTCAAAGACTTAGTATGAATAAAATGAGGTAAAATATCTCATCCGTAAAATGCTGAGCACATGCCGCGTTGGTAGCACTTTTGGGAATATGGAGTTGGATACAGCGCATTATTCGAGTTGTTGTGACCTCTCTCTTTCTTACTTTTTAATGTGGAACCTAGAAAATCTAAAATTACATGTGTAGCTTGCATTTGTGGCTCATGTTCTGCTTCTATTGCACAGAATGCAACAGCTTACAGGGAAAGGTGAGCATGCTAAAGCATGGTTTGAGACACCCTTTACAAAATCAGTCCCTTACACACACACCACCAGAGCTGCTCAGTGGAAGGACCAGCCACCGGAGCACAGACTTGGAGGGCATCCTGTTCGCAGCAGGGCAGCTGCCAGGCACCAAGGTCCCTCTGCTCTGGTGACTGCACGTCCTTTCCCTTTAACATGTCCAAATAATACAGAAAGAAACCAACTTACAGGTTTTGAGATGGTGAATCCGCTGCTGGAATGCACAGGTATTTAACCCCCTGTGGAATGATAAAAAAATATATAAAATAAAAAGATGATACTTAGTGGAGAAACAGATTTAAAGGAACTATTTACTCGGGTCAAAATATAAAAAATAAAAAGGAGAAGTTTTTCACTCATCCTTTGTTGCCAAGGAACTGGGGGGAAACTTTAATTAAGGTTCCTGGTTACTTTCCATGACCATATGCACACAAAAAGCGAAATAATTAGAGTACTTCTCAGTAAGTGTCCACTTGCTGAGTTTCAAAACCATCACCTCCGATGCACGTTCATATTCTCCATTTTTAAATCTATTTTATTGAAGACCCTGAATGGCCAGCAAAGAGGCACGGAGGATAGAAGCCTTGTCATGACGACGTGCTGTGTGTCAGTCCCAGGACAGGGAGCGCGTAAGTCCACTGGAGAAGTGCCTGGACCTTCACACACTGGAAATGATTTGCTTTGTTTGTTTTTCAGAACTGTAAAGTTTATATCCCAAATAATTTCTTTACATGAATGACTCAGTTTGAAAAAAAATGAACTTCATATTCACTATAAACATCTATAAAAATGTTTATGCAAATTCATGCTATAAAAATCATGCTGAAATCGAATTTTATTAAAACCTCTTCTTTGAAGGGACTTAAAGTACAATTCCAAAACTCTACAGTGTCAGGTGAAAGTACAAAGTTCATAAATCTCAGCAAAATTTTCAAAGCAACATGGCTCCATGAAGACTTATGAATGAATAAACCACTTTTAAACCTTTTTCTCGTGATAGCCTAATCAAACAGAATTTAGCCACCATGTCATAAAAAATCAGTGGGGGGGACATACCAGAAACTAGAAAAATAACCAACCTGAGAGTAAATGAAGGAGAAATATGTGGAGTCACGGTACTGACAACCACAAGTCCCCCAGCATGTAAGTCAGAAGACGATCATTTCTAAGTTCCTTGCGTTTCTGCCGTTGGCACTCAAACTGCAGTGGCAGCTCACGCGGCCGGGGCTTTCGCGCTGCGCTTGCCAGGGCTGCCGTGTACGGAGCACGCGGTCCTTGGTTCTGTAGATCCCACACCCCAACACGGAAGCCACACGGGCTGTTTCTCAGCCTCTGCTGTTGGGGTGCAGACCTGGGACCTGGTTTCGTCGTCTGACACACCTGCTTGAGGCAGATTTGGAAACGGGCCATGGGAAGAGGCAGACAAGTGAGGACGCCTGTTCAGTAGGCGCAGGCAGCGGCCTGGGCAGGGAGGAGCGGGGGCCCTGTCGTGACGACGTGCTGAGTGCCAGGCCCTGGGCAGGGGTGCCGGGCGGGCGTGGCAGCAGGTCACAACAGGCCGCTGTTGTCCCTGGGGCTTCAGAAGACAGCCTGTCTGTCCAGCTCTTCTGAGGAGACCACAAGCCTGGACTTTTTCTTAAAAGGCCCCTTTCTGCTGATATGGCTCAGAGTGGAAACTGTTGTCTGCAACTAAGACCAGGGTTCAGTTCAGTTCAGTTCAGTCGCTCGGTCACGTCCGACTCTTTGCGACCCCATGGACTGCAGCACGCCAGCCTCCCTGCCCATCACCAACTCCTGGAATTTACTCAAATTCATGTCCATTGAGTCAGTGATGCCACCCTAGTATCTCATCCTCTGTTGTGCCCTTCTCCTCCCACCTTCAATCTTTCCCAGCATCAGGGTCTTTTCAGGCGGGTCACCAGGATTAAAGGACACAATTCCCCCGCCTGTCTCCCACCATCAGAGAGGCCAGAAACAGCATTTTTCCTGTTTCTCTCTCTCTCACATACACACATTTTTAATCGTGAGTCAATCATTACGCCTTCTAACAAAGGCCCCTCTGGGTCTTAAAGAAAATGAGTCTTATTGCTTCTCATCCACGGAGCAGCGCGGGGGCCAGACTCCGCGCAGGCCAAAGGGAAGCGCACGGTCAGCCGCGGGGAGCTGAGCCTCAGGCTGCCCGCCTCCCCGCAAGCGCCGCTGTCTCCCGCCTCTGCCCCTGTCCCGGGACTCCTCTGCTCCCCTGGACAAAGCAAGGCAACTGCCCGAGGTGCTAATGCACCTCCTGAGCACAGACATCGAGAGCCCCGCTTCAAAGAGAAGGAAAAGGGAAAAGGAAACGATACTATTGGAGGAGTCATTTCACGCCTTCCCTCACTGAGGCCACACAGGCCGTGGTGTGGATACACTCACTGATCAGCTCATAATTCTCCATTGAAATGACTCACTCACTCTTTTCCTCTTGCTCCTGAGAGAGGGCTGGCTGTGGATCGGGCCCAGAAGCTTGTGAGATGCCCCCTCCCATTGGCGTCCCCGCTCCCTGCCGACCGGTCCTCCAGAGCCCCCACTGCCGTGCTCCTGGCGCCGCAGCTCTGAGCGGCTGGCCACACGCGGAGGGTCCCCCCTGGGCGACAGCTCCCGCTACATGTCCAACCAGCAGCCCCTCGATTCCAGCAGAGCCAGCCCAGCCCACACGTCGGCGGAGAGAGAAATGGAGCGGAGGGAGAGAAGGAGGCGGGGGATCAGCTCTCGGCCCACCCTCGACACCGGCGTCCACGCTCCACGCCAGCGTGGTGTGCCGGAGGCACTCTGCTTCTTCGGGGTTCCCTGACGGGGTCTCCTTCCCCTTGGTGGTGCCCAAGGCACAAAGGGAAAGGGGCCGGCCCCACACAGCAGGAGAAAACCAGGCACCATGGCCCAGGGCACCCCACAGAGGCTGAGGAGACTGCTCCCGGCCCCGCGGGGCCCTCAGCCGGGCCAGCTGGGACGGGCACGTGGCCGCTACGGCATCCCGTCTGTGGCACATCTGCGGAGGAACAAGCAGCTCTGGCCACAAATCTGGGGACCCTCTGCTTCAAAGAAAGGCACAGAAAATAACGAAATATGAGGTCTTGTTCTCTCAAAGACAGTGACAACAATAATAGCCTTCCCTGGAACGACGCCTGGCACACAGCAGGTACTCACTAATGTCTGGGGAATGATGAGAACACGGTGAAAACCATATTATAAGCATAGTAGGAGAGAAAGCTATTGTGAAATGGAAGCCTTATTCTGGTGGCCATGATAGCCAGAGCCGCACCACGCCGGGGGCACAGGCGTCAGCCTCCAGCCTGCCTGCCCCAGCGGCTCACCGTGACCTGCAACAGGAGGGGCGGACTGTGCAAACGCAGCGGAGAAAGGAGCCAAAGCTGCCAGGAGCCCAGGACTCCTGCCTGCTCACCCTGGCTTAGTCATCAGCACAGCGCAAAGCACCCCCTTGGAGGCCAGAGTGCAGAGCATGAGGCGCCTGAAAGGAGGCTTGCGATGCCTGCACACGTGTACAGTTCAGTTAATTACTAATTCAGAGAGCAGCCAGGGTGCTGGCAGCCTGAAGGGCCTCAGCGCTCACAAGAAAGCTGGACACACTTGAGATTATCCACCATTAGAGGACAGGGCTCTGCAAATGTTTCAGGATGATGTGGAATAGATTCTTCATCTGCTTGGACCTAAACAAAGGCCCACTCTGTAGTGCTGGAGTTCACAGAGACAGGAATAAGGGCCATGGTGTGTTTAGCTAAGCTATGGAAAATTTATCAAAAAAGAAAGGATATCTTATTGTAAGCAAAATTCGACAGCAATCTGAAAAATTCGTAATAGAAATAGCACCAATGTTTCCATTACTACAGCATCCGTTAGGGGGCATTTCCTCCCTCATATTACCCGTATTATTTTAAAAACTCTAAGATCAATTATGCTTTCTGAAATAAAATTCTTACTAAATAAAAATTCAGTATTTCCAAAAAGTGATTGGTGGAAAGGCAATTAATGTTAAGCTTTTTTGGAACTGATAAATGTCAAGTCACAGACGATCAGTGTGGAGAGCTGGCCCTGAAATGCAGACAGATTTCTCTGGGCTCCATGACACTGTGAATGTCCTCACATGTCCTGAGAATGGCATCAGTACTGACAAAACGGGAACCAGAGGGAAGAAAAGGCAAAAAACATATGTGCTGAATGTTCACAATGCCAAGTGACACCAGTTAGTGTGACACAAGGTAGGGAAATACAGGGAAGACGGGAGCGTGAGGTGGGGTTGCCAAGGGCAGCTTNTCCCAACCTCCCGCCCATGGATCGAGGCTCTTCACGAACAGGCCAGCTGGCACCCTGGCCACCTGCTCTGGCTCTCGCAGGCCGTCCTGTCGCAGCGTGTCCAGGCTGCCATTCCGGCTGGAGCAGCGGGCAGAGGACACGGTCCTCACCTCTCCTGAGCCCTTGCTTTTCAAGTCCCTGCAGATCCTACCCCCGTCATATCCCCCAGAGGACTGGGAGGGGTCCGACCCTGGAGCACCCCCCACCCCCACACGAGTAGCAGCACTTGGCACAAATCTCAGGCCCGAGCGCACAGGGGGCTCAACACGAGATGCTCGTGAAACTGGGACTTGAGAGGAAAGTCTAGGAAGGAGAGTGCTGTGCCAAAGTCTTCACTTGCATGGAGCGGCTGATCGGTAAGTGTGCGAAGTCAAGAGACCATCCACAGCTGAAGGGCAGGGGATCCAGGGGGCCAGGCAGTTAGCACAGCATGCTCACTCAGAGACGAGAAGGCAGCCTTCCTCCCGAGCATCAATGAACCCCTGACGATTTCTGCCCCTCTGGCCCATCCAAGCTGGAATTCCAGCTCTAGACCTGCACTTGACACAGAAGGCCAGCAGCCAGGGACCGGCGTGGTGGGGGGCCGCCTTCTTTGCACTTGACTGCCCCCACACACGGAACTCAGACACAGCTGGATTTAAGAAAGAGAGATTACTAGACAGTTTTCGATACCTACCATAATCATTTCTATTTGAGTCATTTCTATTTAAGTCTGGGGTTGGCTTCAAACAAATTCACCTCAACACATGAAACCTGCAAGCCTTCGGTGCAGGTCATGCCACTGACACTCAAGGGCTCAGTGGAGAGATGGCGACAGCTGTCAGGCTGAGAGCTGCCCCAGGCCTGACAGCAAGCAGCTTTCAAGGCCCTGAACCTCAGCGGCAGTGACGAGAGTGTGGCGGGTGGCGATGCCAGTAGGTGGCCGAGCTCACCCATGCCAGCCACTCCGAACAGGACTGCCTGCCCAGTGTCCAACCTGCGTCACCAGGGGATCCGTGAGCTCTAAAAGGGCATCAGCCCACTCAACGGAAGCAGTCGGAGGGAAACACAACTGATGCTGAGAATGATGGATGTAGTCAGGTGTCACGGGCTGTCTTCCCCCCTGAAGAGCAGGATGGCTGAAAGAGGCACTCTGTGGGCACTGACCACGGATGATGAGCACGCAGCATGTCTGAGGTCACACATTTACATGTGAATCCATGGGGGACATTGTTCCCAAACACAGAACCCGTTTCAGCCATGCCTAGACATCCAAGTGCAGGCTGCCTGTCACTGCTCTAGACTCCAAGAGGTGGCCACCTGCTTATCTTCCTTTCATGATCCCTCCATCCAAAAAGATACTGTGAAGACCCGCCCATTGAGGAAAATGAGTGAGAAAACAGTGACACTCTGTTCCCACCCTCTTCTCTTAACTGACTCCCCTTTGTCAATCCTGGGAGTGTGACATGGTCCTTGCAAACTCTTATCTGTGCCTTTACACACTTATATACACTTGTGTGCATGCTAGGTCACTTCAGTTGTGTCCAGCTCTTTGCGACCCTAGGGACTGTAGCCCGCCAGGTTCCTCTGTCCATGGGATTCTCCAGGCAAGAATACTGAAGAGGGTTTCCATGCCTTTCTCTAGGGGATCTTCCCGACCCAGGGATCGAACCCAAGTCTCCTGCACTGGCAGGCGGGTTCTTAACCACTAGCGCCACCTGGGAAGCCCCATGTTTGTACATACAGGAGCACATTATTAACGTGTAATGTACATAAATGGGACCTTAGTGTGGGTATCATTCTACCACTTGCTTCTTTTGCTTAGCAGTTAACTGTTTCCTTTGCATACGTAAAGCCCTCCTCTTATTTTTGAATGGCTGCAGAGCATTTCTTTTCCACAGAGGCCTCACCACTGGCCAGGGCCTTTCTGCTGGGTGTGAGGGCCGGCTCCAGCTTCCCGATCACAAGCGGACCCACAGGGAGCCTCCTGCCTGCACCCGTGTGCCCGGGACGAGGCGTGTGGCGTCCAACAGGCTCTGGCTCGTGGCAATAGTTCCAGTGACATGAAGGTCATGGACAGGAGGGGGCTCAGAGTCCTAAGAGCCAGGCTGTCAAGGTCACCAGGTCAAGAGGAGGGCAGAGCTGGCTCTGCCTAGGAAGCCTCTGAGGAAGACAAGGGGGAACAGGTCTCCCTGTGAATCGGAACGCAGGAGCCTGGGGAGTCCTCTCAGCTTCCCATGGTCTGCCTCCAAGCCCCTGGGGCCTGAGACGAGGTCTCAGCAAACTCTGCCCCCACCTCACCTGCCTGCTGTGGAAAGTCTTCTCTTAATTAACCACCCAGTGTCCATATCTGGGAGCACCAGTCTCCTGATGCAGAAAGGCAGGGGAGACGCGCCAGCGAAGAGCACTCGGCACGGAGTCTGTCAGAAGCACACTCAGAGCCGGGCTGAGTGCTGGGGAGACCGAGAAGCCCACCGCCCGCAGTGAGGGCCAGCTCAGGAGGGCAGAGGTGAGACAGCCATCCGATGGCCACAGGCGCTGAGGGAAAGGGCGGCAGGCCTGAGGCTGGCGGGCACTGAGAGCTGGGCCCAGCTCCGAGGGACGGGGGGACTCGTCGGGGGTGGGGGCAAGAGGAGGGAGAGGGACGTGGACGCAGAAGCAAGTCTCTTAAACTTCGAGTGCCCCTGCACGCCTTGGGTGGGCTTGTTTATATCTGGGAAGGCAGCAACGCTTCTGAGGGCGAGAAACGGAGGGGCCACCAGACAGACCGGTGGCAGGGGGCCAGTCCCTCCAGGAGCCCCTCAGGACCACTGTCCACACAGACCCGGCGTCTCTGGGAGACACACACCTGTACGTACAGACACACAGACACAGGAAGGATCAGAGCCAGCAGAAGCAGTCAGCTGCAGACAGAACCAGCAATGTTAAATTCTGAGCCTGGACACCTCAAAAAAGTGTTTTTTGTGTCAAAGAAAATATAAAACAGAATCGCCAGGAGTAAATGCTGGCCTATGAAAACATCCTAATCTTGAAAACAAAAACAAATGCATAAACGCTTCAAAATACAAGTCACAACTCAAAATGGGAAGAATATCCAAGCTGAACTCAAGCTCAAAATACCTATCTGGCGCGCACACAATGCCCCGTTGTGAGCATACGTATGCAAACTGTTTTTTTCTGTTTAATCTGAAAATAGAAATCACTTTAAAATTGAATTCTTTGTGTCGTGAGCCCTGTGAAGGGATGAGAATGCTTTAAAGTATTTTTGTTAATAGTGAAAAATAGTTGCTTCCTGCAGGTGCTCTGGTTAAATACCAACATGAAAAATGAAACAAACTCTGAAATTCTTACATTAGAAAGACAGGCCTCTGGTTCTTTTCTCAGAGGAAGGGAGAAACCTTTCATTGCTCAATATTACTTCCTCAGCACCTACAAGCAACGTGGGTTTCTGATTTGAAAGAGCGCTATCTTTGTGACGGCAGTTCTCACCACCTCCTCAAANTTCTTACATTAGAAAGACAGGCCTCTGGTTCTTTTCTCAGAGGAAGGGAGAAACCTTTCATTGCTCAATATTACTTCCTCAGCACCTACAAGCAACGTGGGTTTCTGATTTGAAAGAGCGCTATCTTTGTGACGGCAGTTCTTACCACCTCCTCAAATCTGGAGCAACCAGTAGGCGCTGAAGACACATCTCACAAAAAAGGGAAACGTTTTCAGCAGAAGCAACTCCCCTGCCTGGCCCTCAACGTGGAGTCAGAGGAAGGGACGTTCCTCCTTCAATGTTGTAATTACGGTTTGGGCTTAATTCCTATTTGAAGTTAAGCTACAAGGCAGTGGCCGCTCCCCGGCTCTGCCACTTGCCAGAGGGGACGTGCCAGGCCTCGGGTCTGGTCACGCCACAGCGGCCAGGATGCTGCCAACGTGCGGGCTGGGCTCCCGGGCCCTGGCGACGAGCAGGTGGTCCCGCAGGGGCAGGGCCCCGCCAGGAGGCATGACTTGGCACTCCCCCAGCCAGAGTCTCCAGATCCCTAGAACTTCCACTAGGATGCGACAGGGCCAAAACCTCTCAATTTTAGACAGTAACTGCCTCCATACGTCTAGCCCGCCCCAGCCCGAGTCCGCCCAGAGAAAGCTGGGGTGCATTCCGTAAACACTCTGGGCTTTGAAGACCCAGACAGGGAAGGAGGCAGCGGCTCTGTGGCCTCCTGAGCCCCGCCCCGCCTGCCCTCGCCAGGCTGGCTCTCAGCGCGGCACAGGCTCTCCCCTTTGACCCCATCCCGCTCCCGCTCTCCTCCAGGGTCGGGACGAGCACAACACGGAGGCAACTTCCCAGACTTCGTCTCAGCCTAGTGAGACTATGGCTTCTGGAACTGAGTTTGAAATTTAAGAAAGATGACTACATTCACACATCAGGCAGAGGGCTCAGCGAAGGCCTAGAACTCTCAGGACCGTGGCAGACGCCCTCTGTCCACTCCCTGCGGCGAGCAGGCTCATTCGCGTCACTTTCAGTTCAGCTCAGTTCAGTCGCTCAGTTGTGTCCAACTCTTTGTGACCCCATGAGTCGCAGCACGCCAGGCCTCCCTGTCCATCACCATCTCCCAGACTCGTGTCCATCGAGTTTGTGATGCCATCCAGCCATCTCATCCTCGGTCGTCCCCTTCTCCTCCTGCCCCCAATCCCTCCCAGCATCAGAGTCTTTTCCAGTGAGTCAACTCTTCGCATGAGGTGCCCAAAGTCTGTTTTTCCCACTCGTGCAGTCAGAGAATCTACTGCTTTAATGTTTAAAATAAGAACATACTCATGAATCACTTGTGAAGCTAAAAATGAATAAAACAAGGAGGACAGTGAAAAACTATGTTATGCTATAACACAGAGGCCTAACTTGAAGTGAACATGAGATCACAGGAAAGTACTTACTGAGTGAGATAATAACAGCACCCAAGGCCTGAAACAGGGCATTTCCAAATGAAAGAGGCAGTCTCATGGGGAAAAGGCACAGCGGCCCTGTGTCTCACGGGGAATAAAGCGGACGCGCAGTCGCGGCTGGTGAGGGAGCAGCCCAGAGCACTGACACCTGGACACCAACAGCGCTCTGCGGACGCCAGGCTGCACTCCCACAGGCTCCCCTCGCCGGCCCCCAGCCCTCCTCCTGGCGTAAAGTGGCGGGTGGGACAAGCGAGGGCGGGCTCTTTCCTCCGAGACTTGAGTCCAGCTCTGTGGGCAGAAGCGGCGATGGCAGACTCCTGGCCGGCTTCCTAGGTGACGGCGGCTGTGGGCAGCGAGGTACAGCGCCACGAGGCCGCCTGGAGGGTCAGGGTAGGCAGGACGTTGATGCAGTTTATTAAAATAAAGGAAACCTGAGCCTCATCTTGTGACTGAAGAGGAAGTCAATCATGACCAGCTTACATTTAACTTATCACCTACGCCATGTGTTTAACAAACTATTGTTGATACATGGAAAACGGATACCTATTTTCAAAGGAGATGTCAGCCTCCGAAACAATGACGCTTTGTTGCTGTGGTTCCAAGAAAACCATGCTGCAGCACAAATTATAGTGCCTTAACAAAACCGTGAGATGAAGTAGCAGCGGGAACTGCGAGCTCGGATCCAGAGAAAGAGCCTGCCCAGCTCCTGTAGTCCTCCTCCGGTGATGTCAGCTGAATTGGTTATTACTCTACGTTCTCATCTCTTTGGACACTGACTGAAATCCGGCAGCTCTAATGGCCAGGTAAAACTGATAACTTTGAAATAAGAATATATTACCTACTCTGCTATGATATGAACTTTTGTGAAAACTGCTTGAATGATGAGCCAGATGAATGTGGCTCTTTCAGAATGAGCCACACCTCCCCTCCAGTACCCCACCCTGAAATAGAAACACATACACACAAACATTTCACAACCGTATTCACACTATTTTCTGAAAAGAGGTAGCTTGGACTTTGTCAAGGCCAATAAACAGAGAGACTGTGCTCCCAGCCAACAACTCAAACCATCCATTAGGGTAAAATTGAAGATGTTTTTGGAATCAGTGTACAGGCAGACACATCCTATTTACTTTAAAACCTGAAACACAACAACAGCTTCTTCACTGACCGTCTGCAGAGAGCAGCACTAGAAAATCTCTAGGGACAATCTATCCTCGAGGCCTTGTCTTCCGAAATGCAAATGATAGACAATTGAGCTCAAATGGAAAAAGAAAGCCGGAAATGAGCTGCGTGAATTCTTTGGGATTCTAAAGCAGGAGGCAATTTTGAAAGGAATGAAAATGGGTTTTAAACGTCCTTAAAATCTAAAGGGAAACTCTGCACCAGCCTGTTCTTTTCAGCCAAGAAAGTCGAGGTGGTGACATGACAGGAGGGTGGCTAGAATGAGAAGCACGCCCTGCCGGCCCAGCCCAGCCCGAGACCCAGGCCCAGGTGCGGCCAAGCACAGGCTTCCTGCTGGCCCAGCCCAGCCNTTTGCTGCCACTTTTCGGGTGCTGCCTGCCAAGGGGACGGGGCACCGCCCAGGGGATGGGGCACCGCCCAGGGGGACCTTGCGAGTTTATGTGAGCCTCTGGCACTGCTCCGCTCACATTCACATCACAGGCCTTTTTATTGCATCTGACCCGGGAGCAGGAGATGCTGGTTTGCGTGTCTCCATCTCTCCTGAACTCTGGGACTACGTGCTCTTCACTGTCCTCCATCTGAACAGCCTGGCCATGACCCGGGCGCCAGACCCCCCAGCACTGGAGGGGGCTTCTGGACACCAGGCGGCAGCCCACTGAATGGGTCCAGNGTCTCCATCTCTCCTGAACTCTGGGACTACGTGCTCTTCACTGTCCTCCATCTGAACAGCCTGGCCATGACCCGGGCGCCAGACCCCCCAGCACTGGAGGGGGCTTCTGGACACCAGGCGGCAGCCCACTGAATGGGTCCAGCTGTTTTGTTTCTGAGATCAAGGAGCAGGGAGGGCGATCTGGAGGGCACATTGCCATCCCATACCCATGGTGGGAAGACTTCAGTGAGTGGACTCTTGTGCTCCGGGCGAGAGCCCCATCTGGCTACCCTTTGAGTACTTGCGTGCACACCATGGTAACTTGGCTAAGCACAGAGAGGGTGTGAGGAGTCAGGAGCAGAGAATGCCCCTGAGGCGCCACCAGAGGTGAGAAGGTTCTCCAGTTCATCAGTGGGACGTGTATCCCCTCCTCTTTTACTGGAATTTACACAGAGTTTCCGTTTGGCCTTGCCATCTTTCACTCATATCACATGTTCACCCAGGTCTGACTAAGCCCCGTATGTGACTCTGGGGGATTCTGCATTCCAGGCTCTCCCAGCTCAAGACCGATTGATGATTCCTCAGAACTGGCCTTGTGTCCCTTGCCCCTTGACTCCCTCTGCTCAGATACCCCAGCCTAGGGGGTCCTCCCAAAGTGACTGCAGAGTTAACGGGGTCTGTCACATCAGTGTCAAGTTGACCCTGTGTCTGGCAACCTCCACCCCTCTGAAGGTCCCACCTCCCGACATGTGGTCACTGACCAAGAGCCTGAGGTCCCTTTGGAAAGGGCTTGGGTCATTCCCTTGTTTGCTGTGGTGCTGCAGCGTCCTTCCCCCAGCGGCCCACCCTATCCCTGTTCCTCGGTTCTAGTTCTGAGAATTGGCTTGGGGACCGAACCTGGACGAGGGACCTTGACCTGTTTACTGGAGTGGCTACCCTTAGCCTCAGCGTCATTTTGGAGTGTACCTTAATCCGTTGCTCATCCACTGAGCCCCCAGGAGGCCATGTTGTACTGACCTCCTGCCCCGCTCTGTGGGTTCGGTCTTCTGGGCGGCAGCAGCTCTCATCATGGCCCCTGGCTCCTGGACACTCAGTGCGAACCTGCAGACNGTGCAAGGAGATCAACTCAATCAATCCTAAAGGAAATCAACCCTGAGTATTCATTGGAAGGACTGATGCTGAAGCTGAAGCTCCAATACTTTGGCCACCTAACACGAAGAGCCGACTCATTGGAAAAGGGTCTTCGAGGGCAGGAGGGGAAGAGGACAACAGCGATGGCTGGATGGCATCACTGTCTCAATGGACGTAAGTCTGAGCAAACTCCAGGAGATGGTGAAGGACAGGGAAGCCTGGCGTGCTGCAGTCCATGGGTTGCAAAAGCTGGATACAACTTAGCAACCGAACAGCAAAGGGAACCTAGTTACTGCTTTCAGGTTTTCTGCAGATAACTCAGTTTATTTCTGACTGACAAAGTGGTCATATAAAACTTGAAAAGTATGTAGACTGATAAATATTATAATGATGATTATTGCTGTTTAAAGGAAACGAGCCATTACGTCATGTTGTAGCCGATGCTTATTAAGTTGCAGACCCTCACGTTAGCTATTCACATGAAACATGGAAAAAGAAAGATATTACCAATATTTTTAATTACCTCTTAGTGATTAGTAATCTAAGGTAAAATTGAATACAAAACAATCTTCTGTCTAAGACACAGGAACATGCCAGAGACTAACCGACCGTAATGTCCAGCAGGGAACGGGCCCAGATGCAGGCGTTACGTGGTTTACAACTGCATCCACTTACGCTAAACTAAAAATGGATACTTTCTGGAAAGTCCAAACAAGGTAGTTCATAAGTCATCTGGCTATTAAATTATCTGCGTATGAAACTAAGGAGATACCAAATTATATTCCCTTTCTATGAACCCACCCAGAAAAGAGAGCCACGCGGACCCCCTCAAGCTGGAACTCCTGCTAATCTACAGAGCAGGGTGCCCACGCCCTGGGACACAGTGTCTAAAGCGACACAGGGTAAGATGTCTGAGACCCGAATGTCTGACCATTCTGGAGAATATTGGCGCCATGAGAAAGCGCTCAGGATGCAGCATTAAACAGGGGAGAGGGGGGAGCAGGCACCGAACCACAAGTACAACATGGACTCAACTTGTGCAAACAGGGAGACAGCAAGCACGGGGCCAGCGCTGCAGGGAAGCGGCCCAGCCAGCGGCCGTCCGAGGAGACCGAGCTGCGCGGTGTCTCTTCTCCATCGTTTGCATGTGCGTGTGTCCAATACGGACGGCTGTGAAAGTCCAACACACCTAAGGGCCTCCCGGATTTTTTTTAAAAAGGTAGATTCCTGGGCTCCAGCTTAGTTCATTCCGAATAAGCCTTAGTGAGTAATAGTAGAAACGAAGCACCATTCTAAAACATTCTGCAATAAGCATATACCACTTCTAAAGTCAGGAAAATAATTTTAAAAGTGATATAAAAATGTTGGCTTTATCCAACTACCTCAAACAGCCTCTCAATCCATTACACGGGGACTCATTCAGCCACCCAGCCCCCAACTACACCAAGTTGTGATCTAAGTGAGCTTTGAACTTGGCAGAAACTGGACTTATTTAGGGTCCACAGACAGGCATCCTCCATGTTTTAACTCAAATGTGATTTTCCAATCCCCACCAGGCTGTATATTTTGGACAAGTAGTAAAACAGTCAAGCTGGAGCATTATGCTCCCAGACAAGGTGAGGCTGCCAGCAGGAGAGGCGTCCAGAGCCGCTGGGCTGGAAGGGGCATGGGGAGGGTTTGCACAGTTGGTGGAGACACGGTGGGCCAGGATCTTCCAGGTTCTGACTCCACCCAGGAACGGAGTTGGAAAATCAATAACCGTTTTGTTATTGTTCAGTTGCTAAGTCGTGTCCGATTCTTTGTGACCCCATGAACTGCAGTACACCAGGCTTCTCTGTCCATCACTGTCTCCCTGAGTTTTCCTTTTTTTAAAAAACAGTGTTACTGAGATAGAACAGCAGTGGATAAACAGACAGAGAACAGGCCCAAGGACATGGGGGTGGGGAGGGAGAGTGAGGTGGAAACTTACAGCACCTCGTGCAAAACAGATAGCCAAGGGGAATCTGCTGTGTGACTCCGGAAACCCAGCAGGGGCTCCGTGACAGCCTAGAGGGTGGGATGGAGAGGGAGACGGAAGGGAGGTTCAGGGCGGGGGAACACCGAGGACCGATTCTTGCTGATGTCTGCCCGAAAACAACAAAATTCTGTAAAGCAATTATCCTTCAATTTAAAAAATAAAGTGGGAAAAAAAAGTGTTACTGAGATAATTCACCCTTTTAAAGTATACAATTCAATGGTTTTCAGTATATTCAGAATTGTCTAACCATCACAATCTAAATTTAGACTATTTTCATCGCCATATGAATATATATTTGTAACACAGATTAAAGTAAACAGCACCAAACAAGGTGGTTTGAAGCCAAAATCACTTTGTTTTGAGCCTAACCACACTTGGTGCCACAGATCAGAAAGCCTGCCCGCTGGGCCCCGAAGAGCACAGGAGTGGCTCCCGGAGGCGCTTCTGCTCCTTCTGCTGCCTGCACTCCCCACCCAGGCCCAGCCTTCCTGTTCTGCGGTGGCGCCATCTGCACACACACACCTTGGGATAGCTCTTCCCAAGAGCATGTGTCTGTCCGCACGTGTAAGGGTGCTGTCGAGGACGGCATGCACCCGGCTGTCTACAGCCGCGGGCACTACGGCAAGAACCGGCCTTGGGGGCTTCAGCCCGCCCACCACACGCGCACTAGCCCTCCCTGAGCAGGGAGCCTTAGGGGAACTCAGTCCTCGGCTGCTCAGACCAAGGCCTGCCGTCTGCAAGTGTGCTGGAACAGCTGGCAGAAGTCCTAAATTTGGTTGGGTTTTATTACAGTTTTTGATTTGTAAAAATATTCACCAAGCAATTCTACATCCACGAATTTATCCTAAATTCCATATTATTTCCAAACTCAAAGACATTCCCCTCTTCCCGCAAAACCATTAATAACAACTCATCAAATAACCATAAAGGTGTTCATGCATCCAGCCCGACTCGCCTACCTGCCACAAAGCACTCGCTGCTTTCTCAGAACAAAAGAGCTCCCTAATTTAGGGACTCCAGGACTATGTCTAACACCTTCTGGCAGCACCGAGCTGCTGTCTGTCAGTCCAGTGTGCTCAGAATTCTCCTCAAGGCCGATTAGCTGCCCTCTGAGCCCAGAGGGGAAGAGGACGTGAATATCAGGGCAGAGATGTCAGAGACTGTTTTAAGAGTCAGTGTGAACCTGGACTGGCAGATTCACAGCCAGAAAGCAGGCAGGAGTGTGTTCCCGCACGTGTGTCCAGAAAGGGAGGCGTGGTGAGGAAGGGCACCAGCTCGGCAGGCCCCTTGCTGCCCGTGTCCGGCCATCCGTGACAGCACACCCGCCCCCCCAGG
>SJYV01002217.1:138143-150805 GCA_006410875.1 Neotragus pygmaeus | reverse complement strand
CCCTCCACACTTTGCTCTGTGGCTTTCTACTCACCTTTGCAACTACAGAGCATTTTGAGACAAGCTAAAAATGAAAAGTCAATAGCTAATAGCATATCAGTAAATATCAAAGAAGCTGCAGAGAAATGTGTGATAAGAATAATCGGCTAGAGATTATTTTCCACTTATTTTCCCCAGGTGACTAAAAAAATAGGCCTCTGAAAATTTATTACTAACTAGAAAATAAAAGTGATAAAGATGATAAACAAGTTATATGACTGCTAAATGTGCCTTTTAGCCATCCTCTTTTGATAATAAAACTCCAACATGTGTGTACAGTTAAATGAAGGTCAGAGGTCAAGGTGGACCCTGCAGGGCTCTCTATACCACTCTCTGAGCCATGGGCCGAGATGCTGGGGTACAAGGATAAGGCTACCGGTGGTGGTCCTGTCCAGACCAGACTGCACGCACTGAGTCCACACCTCGACTCTATCACGCATGAGAGCCTAAAGCTGAGCTTTAGAAAAGCAAGCTCACCACTGGCAAAAGACACCCGTGTCCATCCACAGATGAAGGAGACACAGTGTGGCTCATCCACACACTGTTTTCAGTCTCAACAAGGAAGGAAATTACGACACGAGCTGCAGCAACGGAAGGGCGACGTCAAGCTCCGTGAAGTGAGCCAGTCACAAGAGCCCGCGTGGGCCGGCTCACACGAGGCCCCGGGGCAGTCAGACTCGGAGACAGGCGGCAGGAGGTGGTTTCCAAGGGCTGGGGTGCAGGACAGGAAGTAGTGTCTAGTGCGGACAGAGCCTCGGCTGGAAAGCGGGCTGGGGATGGGTGGCGGCGGCACAATAGCGAGAATGTGCTTATGCCGCTGAACTGCCGCCTAAAAAAGGTTAGAACGGCGTATTTAATAGTTTTTGCATATTCTGCCACAATAATGGAAAGAGAGAACTCACCTTTGAAGTTGCCAATATACAAGCCAGGCAGGATCTACGGGGAGACACAGACGAGACAGGAGTGTTACAGGTTTTGGTCGGACGGGCCCTCCCGAGGCCTGTGCCCACCACACCCACCTCCCAGCAGCTTCCCAGACAGACCCAAAGGCCTCGTCTCCAGGCTGCACAGTGTGCAGCCCCAGAGCAGAGTCTCCCCGGCCCCTCCTCCCGTCCTGCCTCCTGCCCCCCAGCCCCTCTGCTCCGGCTCCAGCGCCCGCCGCCGCCGTCTGAGGACTCGCACCTGCTGTCCCTCCCCTCCTGCTCACCATCCTTCAGGCCTCAGCTCCAACTCGCAGCTGGGGGAGGCCTGGCCCGAGCCCCACCCCCGTGTCTGGGGGGCTCCTGCTTCAGCACCCCCGTCCTCTGTGCTCCCTTCACACGATGCTGTCGTGGGCATCACCAGGTGGAGGGCAGTCCGATCTGCTGGGCTGCAGACCCAGCGCCCAGCCCAGGCCTTAGCCCATGATAAGCGTTCAGCAGAGAGGTGCTAAGTGAATGAGTGAACTGTCTAAATGAGCAATAAGAAGAACACACTTTTACTCCAAAACGTCTACTTCTTCTAAGCTTCTCAAGCAAGACTCAGATTTCTGGAAAGCCCCAGGCTCAACACAGAGATTCAGCAGATCTGAGGTGAGAATGGGTGACTGCAGGTCACAGGTACCCCCCACTTTGCAGAATACAAAGCCAACCTCCAGCCTGCAATACTCTGTATGGAAACTCTGAAATTCAAATGCAGACACCTCCCGGGAAGCTACACCGCCGATGTGATTTCCAAGTGCACAGGCCACACTGGCCGTGGCGACACTTCACTGCAAGCCCCGTGCCATCAGCCACCACCAAACACTCCTCTCGGCTTCACACTCCCTCTTCTCTCCACTCCCGGTAAGAAAGCTGACAGCCGGGGCAGTAATGTTCATCAGCTGCGTGGATTCTTTCGAGCACCTTCCTGACACCCAGCTGTTGCCAAAAAGTGACTGCAGGGACCGACTAGGACACAGGCTCAGCGTCCGTGCTGGGAACCATGGGACTAATTGGCCAAGATGGGGGACTCCTGAGAGTGAAAAGAGATCCTGGGAACAATCACTCCAGGACAAGAGGCAAGGCGCAGAAGGGACGTGGGCACTGGTCCCTGTGGTCGCTCTGGCTGACTCAACACACTGGGAGCCAAAACTGGCGTGGAAAGCACCCCAGGGGACTGAGGTCGTCTGCTGCCGCCTGAAGTCACAGACTGAGGCAGGCAGGATTCTCCCTGGAACCAGGAAATGCAAAACCACATCTCAGAGGAAACCCCAGCATCCATTGCCAAGCAGATAAAGCACTCAACAGGTCTCTCCTGAAACAGTCTGTGGAATTCTCCTGGGAGCAAGAGTGGAACAGAGAGTTCACAATTCCTGTTCTAAAATGGAAGAACAACGCAAGCTCATCCAGGAGACGGCTCAAACTGCGTTCCCTGGCAGCTCTCGCCCGCGCAGGGCTTTGTCATTACCATCTCCCGTCCCCCAGGGCCTGTCCTGTCTTTATGAGACATTCGAGGGCAAAACCAGCACAGTTCTTTTCACTGATGGGGACAAAGATAGCCTCCCGGACCAAGTGTTGCTCAGGCTCCTCTGAGTCTCCTCTGCAGGCCTGGTCCTTGGCCACACTTAGCAAAGAATCCTGCTAAGCCAGTTGTCAAGCATCCACCTGCTCTTAGTATCAGCCAAGCTCCTCTTCCTCCACCCTTGGCATCTAACCAAGTTCCATCAGCGATCTTCCATCCACTCACCTGCCCTGTCGTACTGGAAGTAGAACCTCACCTTTCACTTGTAATGTCTTGAATAAAATCTTCATTGTCATTTTTAATGTGTTGAAATTATTTTTCCTTCATAACATTGACCACGAAAGTCTCCCAGTAGACAGTTGCGACAGACCACAGCAGAGTCGCACAGCAGGTCTGCGGCCCCAGAGTGGCAGAACGGGCTCCAGTGGATGGATGGTTTACTGAGCTCCAGTCACACGTGGACACCCTCTGGCGCTGGGGATGCAGTGTGACCAGGAGACGTCCCGCTTCCCGTGCTGAGCCCCTCGCCCAGAGAGGAGGAGGCACCATGCCCTCTAGGCCCCCCAGGGACCCTTGTGGGGCCCTGATGTCCCAGCGGAGAGGGCCGGGAGAGGGGCGGACGGGCAGGGGAGCGGTGGAGACAGCCAGCCCTGCGAGAGGTGGGTCTCTCCTGGGAGCGGGCGTGGAGGAGGGGACACGGTGGGTGCAGAGACAGGCTCTGGGTCAAACGCCACCGAGATGCTGGGTGTGTGGGGCGGTTAGAAGGAAGCATTTGTATTATTTACTGTATCATCTCAGAAACACCAAAATGAGTATGAAGGGACGCCTTCCTCGGTGCTCACCCTGACGGGGTGCTGGGGTCTGGAGGTCAGGAGGGACACGTTTCCATACAGTGCACACACATCACTCCATTTAGTTTCTTCAGAAATTCAAGTGGGCTATTTGGGGAAAAGATTTTATGACCCATTTTTCCTCTCTTCTTTGTACTTCTACTATCATATCTACTAAACAAAAGCAAATATGTTTCATATTATCTTTAAACAGAAGAAACAGGGGTGTGTGACTAGCTCACCCCTGGGCTCTGCTGCCCTCGAACCATGGCTCCCCGGCTCCTGAACNTTTCTTCAGAAATTCAAGTGGGCTATTTGGGGAAAAGATTTTATGACCCATTTTTCCTCTCTTCTTTGTACTTCTACTATCATATCTACTAAACAAAAGCAAATATGTTTCATATTATCTTTAAACAGAAGAAACAGGGGTGTGTGACTAGCTCACCCCTGGGCTCTGCTGCCCTCGAACCATGGCTCCCCGGCTCCTGAACAAGCCCCCTGGAGCTCTCTTCCCGATGCTCAGCCCCTGCACTCCACTGCCCCCAGCCCCATCGCAGCCCTTGGCCCTTGGCTATGGGGCCAAGGACCCCAGTCTGGAACCTCACAGGCTGCAGAAGTGGCCACTAAACTGATCTATTTCATCAAATTAACCTTTGAAAGCCACATGCTCGTTGGGTCCTCTTCTAGATCAAAATGTTCGATGGGAAACCCTTTCCAAAGAAAACGAAGGCCAAACGGAAACTTTCTTCACAACCTCCTGCCCCTGGAGGGACCAGCTTCACTTCGGTCCCCACCAAGCCAGACAGCCCAGGCTCCCCGACCAGCTCTACCCTGGAATATCGCCCGCTCTGCTCCCACTGTTCTCACTAGAGACCCTCACTGCTTGGGGCCCTTCATCCCATGGGTCTGCTCGAGAGTTACAAACCCTGCAACTGACAGCTGTTTACTGGTTTCCAAGCCTTGGAAGACCCCACTTTGGAGTCTGGTAGGCAGCACCAGCCTCCCGCCCACTGGCTCTCTGCTACAGCGGCAGCAGGCCTCTGCGGCTGCTCCGCCAGCACCCTGCCTGGGAGCGGGGGCCCAGGGCGGCAGAACCCACAGAGCCCACAGGCAGTGGCAGCAGCGGCAGCACCTGGGGGCAGCTGCAGAGACGCTCTCCCCAGACCGGTCCTGGGATCTGCTCCTGGCGGAGCTGCCTGAATCTGGTTCTCCAGCCCTCCCGGTCGTTTCACCTCAAGTGGATGCATTTGGATTCCGTTGCTCACAACTAGGCATCTGGATGTAGGCCTTTCAACCCAGAAAAACGCACAAGTGTAAATAAGCTGCACAAATCTNTGTACAGCACAGGGAACTCTAAGTGGTAACCTAAAGGGGAAGGAAACCCACAAAAGAAGGGATACATGGACACGTCTGGGGCTTTCCAAGTGGCTCAGTGGTAGAGACTCTGCCTGCCAAAGCAAGGGACACAAGAGACTCAGGTTCAATTCCTGGAACAGGAAGGCCCCCTGGAGTAGGAAATGGCAGCCCACTCCAGTATCTTTGCCTGGAGAATATCCACAGGCAGAAGGAGCCTGGCAGGCTACAGTCCATGGGACCGCAAAGAGTCAGACATGACTGAGCAACTGAACACACACACACACACACACACGTATATGTATGTCAATTCACTTTGCTGTATAGCAGAAACTAACACAGCACTGTAAAATAACCATATTCTAATTAAATTCTTTTTGAAAATCACATGGTAAGTGAACTGAACATGGGGTTCTTAACTCATTCAATCAAGATTTTTTTTAATTTATTTATTTATTTTAATTGGAAGCTAATTATTTTACAATGTTTGTTTTACATGTTTTACAATGTTTTACAATGTAGTGGTTTAATCAACGTTCTTAATTCATTCAATCTACCCTGTATGCCTTTTCTCATACCTACCATGACTATGATGGCCAGCTGTACAGCTCTTTCCATTTTCTAGTACTCACATCTTCAAAACACTTATTCCCCTTTTAGACAATTAACACCATAGGTTCTTCTGCTAGCAAGGAACAGAGATGATCAGGAGCATCAAGAAATGGGAGCTTGCATTCATCAAATCATAGGAGAAAGTGAGCACCCAGCACCAAGAAAAGCAGAGTCCTTATATCAGGCACTGTTGGCAGGCAGCCATCAGGCCTTGGAGCTTTGTACTCAGGTAGCTGCTTACCTGATCAGCTCTCCATCTCTTTGCTTCCTACTCAGATCCATGATCACGCTGTTCCTCTTTTTAGTCAATAAAGTACACTTCCCATGGAGCCAACATGTCCCCACCTCCCTGTCCTACTCAGTAGACTTGATAAAGCAGAGGCCAGCATGGAGGAGCTCTCCTGAGCAGGGTTGAAAGAGTAGGCCATTGTAAGATCTCCAGCAGTCAGGTCTGGCGGGAGTCCTGAAACTATCTCCAGTTAGAGAACAGGTGTTTTCCCCCATAACTACTATCCTTAGCATGAAGGCTGCTTTACCCTTTTATGACTCAGAAACTCTGCAAGAAATGAGCCAGACAAAGAGGAATTCTTAATGCGACTGTTGCAGAGGAAATGTCCTCCTTTTACTAAATTGTTAGCTCAGTTGGTAAAGAATCTGACTGCAATGTGGGAGACCCTGGTTCGATTTCTGGATTGGGAAGATCTGCTAGAGAAAGGATAGGTTATCCACTCCAGTATTCTTGGGCTTCCCTTGTGGCTCAGCTGGTAAAGAATCGGCCTGCAATGTGGGAGACCTGGATTTGATTCCTGGGTTGGGAAGATCCTCTGGAGAAGGGAAAAGGCTACCCATTCCAGTATTCTGAGAATTCCATGGACTAAGTTCATGGGGTCGCAAAGAGTTGGACACAACTTTCACTTTCACTTGTTACTACAATAGTGGGTCTTCCTAAGTAGTGCTAATGGTAAAGAACCTGCCTGCCAATGCAAGAAAAATAAGAGACTGGAGTTTGATTCCTGGGTCAAGAAGATCCCCTGGAGGAGGGCATGGCAAACCACTGCAGTATTCTTGCCAGGGAAATCCCATGGACAGAGCATCCTGGTGAGCTACAGTCCATAGGGTCACAAAGAATCAGCCATGACTGTGTGACTAATCACACACAAAATATAACCGAATCACTTTGCCTCACACCTGAAACACACAACACTATAAATCAATGTATTTCAATTTAAAAATTTAAGACAAAAAAATCTGAAACAAAAATTGACTTCCGTTCCTTGTTTTCCAAGTACGCTCAATTTTGTTTCACACAAATAATCTAATAAAATATAAATTATTTTCTCTATGCTGTGCTCAGTCACCTCCAACTCTCTGCAGCCCTATAGACTGTAGCTGGCCAGGCTCTTCTGCTCATGGAATTTTCCAGACAAGTATACTGGAGTGGATTGCCATTTCCCCCTCCAGGGGATCTTCTGGATCCAGGGATCAAAAGTGCATCTCTTGCAGCTGTTACACTGACAGGTAGATTCTTTGTCACTAGGGCCACCTGGGAAGCCCCAATTTTCTCTATATTTAACTATAAATTTGAATACAGCTTTTTTAAAAATTTATATTCAGAAACTTTAGGGGTGGAATTAACAAACTGTCATATATAGCAGAAATGCTGACCTTATGAAGTTCTTCAGAAAGGAAAGAAATTGCACATCTGCTGGGCATCAGCCTATGGGAGGTACTTTAGAAAAATTCCTCTTATAAAAATAATCTGTGGGGATTTCTCTGGTGGTCCAGGGAGTAAGACTCCAAGCTCCCAATGCAGGGGTGCTCAGTTCAGTCCCTGGTTAAGGAACTAGATCCCACATGCAAATAAGAGTTCACAGGCAGGAACTAAAGATCTTGCATGGTGCAACTAAGACCCAGTGCAGCCAAATAAATGAATTAAATTAATATTAAAATATATATAAAAATAAAACCTACCTGAATGTAGTAGTGGGGCAGGGGGATGGGCTTGGTGGTCATCTACTGAATTCACATCTTGCCTCTACCTCTTTGGCCAGATTAATTTCTCTGTTTCAATTTTTTTGTCTATAAAGGAGGGCAATCATGTGACCAGTCTCATAGGATTTGCACATAGATGAAGGGAATTCAGATAAGCAAACCCTGGAGACCTAACAGGGGCCTCCCCAGTGGCTCAGCAGTAAAGAATCTGCTTGCCAATGCTGGAGATACAGGAGACATGGGTTCAATCCCTGGGTTGGGAAGATCCCTTGGAGAAGGAAATGGCCACCTGCTCCAATATTCTTGCCTGAGAAATCTCATGGACACAGAAGCCTGGCAGGTTATAGTCTTTGGGGGTCATAAAGAGCTGGACAGGATTGAGCACATTGTCTAACACTGTCCATACAGCTAACATATAGTAAATGCAAAGGAAAATGAGCTCTTATTGCTACTGTATGATTATTTACAGATTCTACTCATTACTCAAAGGGATCTTTTAATGTTTCTTAAAATTAAACTTACCTATAATTTGGCTTAATAAAGGTTGGAAATATATATACAGTACTAATACATGGTAAATAGGCTTGACTGTATTTTCATTGTTGTCATTTTTTCATCTATCTTTTTTCTGAATGGAAGTTGTGATACTTTCATCAATCTACCATTATCAGACCCTGCCTCATGCTATGGACCTCTCAAAGATCAATTCAGTTCAGTCACTCAGCCATGTCCGAGTCTTTGCAACCCCATGGACTGCAGCATGCCAGGCCTCTCTGTCCATCACCAACTCCCACAGTCTACCAAAACTCATGTCCACTGAGTCAGTGTTGCCATCCAACCATCTCATCCTCTCAAAGATCAAGCCTGGATAAATCCTGGGAAAAAATTAATTCTGCTGCTCTCTATTACTAAGAGGAAAATCAAGGATTCTCTCTTACCTTCTGTTGAAAGGTTTTTAAGATTAACTTCTTTGTGGCTTGGTTTCAATCTCTTCAGCATGGAGTACGTGGACGTAATAGCTATTTTACATTTTAACTAAGGGCCTCCTTAACCTTCTGTTTGGCATTTGGAGATCTGACTGTGACTCTGATAAAGGGCAAACACTAGGGAAAGTGAAGGGCAGTCTTGCCTTTGTCTGTATTTGTTGCAGCCTTTTAGGAAGAGAAAGGGGAAAGGGCTCTGATTAATTTTGTGCCTTCAAGTTTTCCCATGACATATTGGAGTGTTTCTCTTTTATGATTTCAGCTTTTCTCTGGTGCTTCCTTTACACACTCCTCCAACAGAAACCTAACCTTTCTGCTTTTATAGACTGATCCAGCTCAAAGTCAAAGCAGAGCTGGCAATCAAAGACGAGGATGGCATTTGAAAGGAAGATCATACCACTGGGGTTCCCAGGACGAGTTCTCTGAAGCTCACAAAGGTCTCTTTTGAATCCAACCTTCTTTGCATATCACTTGTTACTAAAATGCTAATACTGCTAGTGTTCAAATTGTACTCCAGTTCTCCATGGGCTTTATGTTCACTGTTCTTCTCATTGTTCACAGACTGAATATGCAGCTCGTTGGACCAATCCTGGGCCTTTATCCTGATTTTACAGCCACTCCATCTCCTTCAGGGCCATTTCACTGATTGATGCGTATTACGCAGCCAGAAGGTGATTACCCATCATGCCTCTTCCTGCTTAAACATACTGGCAGTAAAATTAGATATTACAATGCCTACGTTCTCCTTCCTCTGCAGAGATGTGGCTGCTAATTCATTACTTCTGGGGCTTTCAGATCCCTGGGGAAGTTTTGGTTTGTTAGATTTTCTCTTCACTTATCTTGTCTTCTCTCTGATTTAGCCCCCTTGCTGTTAGAGGCATGTGAGTATGAAGCCATAGTATTCAGCACTATTTGTATTAGCTTCACATGCTAACTGTTCTAAGCAGCTGCAAGTCTCTTTTTTCGGAAGGGGTCAGGAGGTGGGGGCATTGGGATAGGATATAAGATAAAAGTTGGAAGATGCTTATAGGATGCCAAGATTTTCTTTCTTTCTTTCTTTCTTTTTTTTTTTTTTTTCCCCATCCCTTGGAGGGAAAGGGCCTTTGATGATGACAGAGTTAAAAAGGAGAATGTCTTTCGGAGCTTAACATTGTATCAGCTTTATGCTCCTGGAGTGGACATCACCGCCATTGTCTGTACTCTACAGGGAAAACATATGAATGACTGAAAGTTTGAAGGAGATAAAGAGCCCCTGGTTCCTGACTCCCAGGTGAAATCAAGGAGAGCACAGGCTTGCCTGCTTTCTCACAAAGATTAAGCCTAAACAAGTTGTGGAAGGTAAGGCAAAGAGGGAGAGAAATGTCTAGTAAATCCAATACAAGGAGAAAAAACACCCATCCAAAAAAAGAAAAAATATATATCAGGCTAGAAAATAACTCTGATTGAGACAAGAACAGAAATATTTTGTACCATTATGTGAATTATTAGCATATATAAGATTAATAATGACACTCTTTTATTATAAAGGAGTGTATCCACATGGCCAAAATATACTGTGTNAATTGAACCCAGGTCTTCCACATTGCAGGCAGATTCTTTACCATCTAAGCCACCAGGGAAGCCCAAGAATACTGGAGTGGGTAGCCTATCCCTTCTCCAGGGGATCTTCCCAGTCTAGGGATCAAACCCAGGTCTCCTGCATTGCAGGAGGATTCTTTACCAGATGTGTATAAGAGACAGAATGGGACAAACAAAGGCCTCTAAGTTAGAAAATTAAAGGTTTGAGGCATTTGGGGGGTTTTTGTTTGTTTGTTTTCCACTTATAAATCCTGTTAATCTCAGCAACCCACATATAAAATAGTGAGAATAATTTCTTTCCTGTGTTCTGGGAAAGAAAAAAATGATGATTTATTCAAAAGCTTTTTCTAAAATCCAACAGTTTCTGGTCTTACATTTAGATCTTTAATCCATTTTGAGTTTATTTTTGTGTGCGGTGTTAGAAAGTGNTGTTTGAGGCCACTGACATGCCACTCCCCAGGATACACATGACTGGCATACATCATATGTAATTGGAAACAGATGCTCCCTTTGGAGGTGCAGACAAGGGTCCCAGAAGACAACAGGGAACCAAGAGGGATGAGAGTATCACATGGTGTGGCAGGGGCTGGGGATGTTGCTGTGGTGGCTGGGCAAGCGGGAGTACCCAGGTGCAGAGCACCAGCAATGACAATGTGGTACTCCTATGCGACCTGTCTCTGCCTGAAGTATGGGTGGTCCCTATAGGAAACAAGTACTTTCAAAAGGGAGTACTGACAAATGTCTGTTCTGGTGCCATTGCTGTGCCCGAGACTAACCCTGTGACTCGAGACTCTTCCTTCCCTAGCATGTGGCATGACTACTTCCTTGACTTCGAGCAGATTATGAACCACCGCCAGAGGCCCATCATGGTCAGTGACCGAGATGAAGACTTGCTTATCTTCATGATGGCTTTGAAGGGCAGGGAGGGAACCTGTGACAGCTGGGTGGGGGAGCTGGGCAGGCAAGTGGGGATCAGAGGATCTTATGACCCAGGTTTTTGCGTTCGATGTGAGCCTTTGGAAAGGAAAAGTGGAAGATGCTGATGCNAGGAGAGTCCGCCCTCCTCTGGGCCTCACTCCTACTTGGCCAGCACTGGCTTCCACGCCTCCCTGGAATACTAACCAGTCTGCTCCTCTGGAAACCGTGGTGCAGGCCTTTGTCCAGCTCCCATCTGATTTACTGACACAGCTTCTTAGAGATCCCCCTACCTCTGGCTTTGTCCCCCAAAGGGTTCCTGAACTTGCCTTCAAGGTGCCAAGTTGACTGCGTGACTCCAGATTAAACTCTTCCCAGGGCTCCAAATAGCTCTGGGAAATTAGATACCTCAACAAGAGCTGTCCTTCAGGGATGGAGGTTTCGATGCCTTTAGCCTCTGCCCCACACCCCGAGGTGATGAGGCAGAGACACAGTCAGGCTCCCCAGCTCCAGCATCTAGGTCTCATGGGAAACATCTCCATCTTCAAACACTGCCAACAGTATATTTTTAAAAACCTTCAATGTTGTGATAAATGACTATGACCCCTATACGCTGCCTGCATCATATCTGTGAATACGTTTTCTCTAACCCTGCGGCATGATCGGCAGATCACGACCTAGTAAATGTCTCTTCAATGAATGAATGAACACCCTGAGCCAGGTGGGAGGGGCCAGGCAAAGAAGAGAGAGACAGAAAACCACTATGGGTGAGGCCTGAGAGAGCCCGCTTTGCCTCTTTCTGCTCCGGGAAGGTTGAGGCCAGCAACAGTGTGCCAATTGCGCTGGCTGGGGGTGTGGGGCGGTTGAAGGAGATCAGCGCCCAGGGCCAAGCGCCAGCAAGGACAGAGGTCTGCCCTCACCAACACCAGGGAGGCAACTCACCCGAAACCATGCGAGCTGCACATTTATATGCATTTAAATATTTTAACTGTAAAGAGAGGACAGAGTTGTGTGAGTAAACTTTCAACTCCATTTTCCAGACCAGGAGAATAAATTACAGTTTCAAGCGCTGGAAATAGAAAGCAAATTGCATGCTAAGTTGCTCAGTTGCATCTGGCTCTTTGCGACCCCATGCACTTAGCCTGCCTGTCTCCTCTGTCCACGGGGTTCTCCAGGCAAGAATACTAGAGTCGGTTGCCATGCCCTCCTCCAGGGGATCTTCCCAACCCATGGATCAAACCCAGGTCTCCTGCATTGCAGGCAGATTCTTTACCATCTGAGTCAACTGCTCAATCCCAACTTCTGTAGTTTCTTCCATATAGAGCTATAAAACAAGATCCAGGAAAGCTGGAGAGCTGGCCACTGACAGGGAGAGAAACTACATTTTTCTTTTCAAGGAGAATAAAAAGCCCATAAATTTTAAATGTCTACATCAGTCAGCCTCAACTTGAACTTAAAACTCTAAGCATTTGACTGGTAGATCTCCCCAATATAATTGCTGCTGGTAATCCCTAAGGACAAAGAAAGAGAAAAGGAAATGAAACAATGTCCCAGCAGGCTCAGGCTCCTCCTGGCTCATGGAGGGCGAAGTGGCTGATCAGTGACATCACCGAGCGCTGGGACTCAAGCCAGAGCTGAGAACACAGCGGGAGTGGAGTCATCACCCCATGGCGAGAAGTGAGGACAGATCAAAGAAGGTCTGTGCGTGCTATGTGAGGATGTCCTAGGCTCTAAGGGAGCCAGTCCTTTCCCTCTGATGAGGGTGTTGGCGCCCCATCATCTACCTGATGGCTGCTTGCCACTCAGATCTCATTTGAGATGACTGCTCCAGGAAACGGCACCCCACTCCAGTATTCTTGCCTGGGAGATCCCATGGATA
>SJYV01002217.1:71499-134676 GCA_006410875.1 Neotragus pygmaeus | reverse complement strand
GCCGGGCCCCGGACTCGTGGACACGACTCCCTGGAGGCTGGGCCAGGGCAAAGGGATTTGTCTCCCGGGGACGCGGCGGGGCGGGGACGGGCACAAGGCTCCTGGGGTCGGAGGCCTCCGGAATGGAGGCGTCTCGGCGGCCGGGCCGGGGCCTGGGCAAGGGGGCGCCCCGCAGGCCGGGCCGGGGCGGCGCCCCAGCCGCAGCCGCCGCGCGCGTCCGGAGTCTCCCGGAGCGGCACGGAGGCTCCCCTGGGATCACGGTCGCCAAAACCCCCGCAGGCCTTTCCCCGGGGAGACTGGGCGCCTGTTACCAGCAGCCACCGCCCCGCCGTGACTGCCTGGGTGAATCAGGTGCTAATCAGAGCCTTCGTCTTGGCAGCTCCCCTGCCTGGGTTTTCTGAGTGCGCCCGATTTAGGCCGGGTGGGGGGATTCCTACGGCCCTGCCCCACCCACGAAGACCGAGAAGGCTCACCCGGTGGCGAAAGGTGGGCTCGGTGACTCATCTCTGGGATGACCTCACCTCCCGACCCCAGCGGAGCAGATGTCCGGATTTGAGCCCTCATACCGTGACTTTGGACGGCTAGAGCGTTCCCTTCTTCAGATTATAAACTGGCTCGAGTAGGTGCATGGGCGTGTTGATTCAAGGACTTCTGGAAAGCCCCTCCCTTGCTAAGCACCGTGGCAATGTCCACATCGTGTTTCTGCCTGGAGTGGAATACTCTCTAACACAATTGTGTAAGTATTCTGCACGCCTGCTGAACTCCTGACTTCTTCCCTGCAGACAGAACCTTTAATCCAGGGGTTTCATCTTTCTGTTTTATATCCTCAGCAATGCCCTGCACCTAGTGGATGCTGGATAATTGTTAAAATGGACAGATGCATCACTCTGGTATGGCTGAGCTCACCCCAATGACCTCATTTCATCTGCTCCTCCTTCCTCCCAGAGTCACAGCCACCCAGACTTTCTGCGTTTCCTTGAACCTGCCACCCTTGGTCTCATGATCACTTGACCTTGTCCTTGAGCCTTTGCATGGGCTGTGCTCTCTAACCAGCTGTCTCACTCTGTCCCTGGCTCTTCTGTTCGAGGTCTCAGCTCAAATGCCACCCTCTTAAAGAGGTTTTCCTAACCACCCAGTCCAAAGGAGATCCTCCAGTCACTCTCATATTACCCTGTGCAATTTTCTTCATAGCATTTAACATGATTAGACATTCTCATATTTATTTGCTCATTTTCCTGTATCTCACGAGAACACCCTCCAGAGGAAAAGGGCCTGTCTTTTAAGGGTCTGTTTTATTCATATGGCCAGGGACAGTGCCTGGCACAGAACAGGTGCTCAGTAAACATCTGTTGGATAAATTAGCGGATTCCAGAGGCCGGGAACAGCTGTGCGACTCTGAGGAAACGCTGACGTTTTGGAAGGAGCTTGCGGACTCCACTGCAGTCATCTCCCTCCCTGTCGGTGTCTTCTGGGCCACGAGAGGTGCCAGAGCCCCATGTGTCGGAAATGCCCCCTCAGCGTTCTCCACCTTGGCCCCCGTGGGTAGGATGGCACCCAGACCAGACAGCACCCTCCCTGCCCCTTGCTTCTGGAGCGTTCCTTCCCTCCTGCCTCGACCCCTCTTTCCCCTCTGATGTCCCAGTCACCCGGGCAGCTCCTCTGCTCCGCGCCATTCTTGTGTAGACAGCACAGCATGGTTGCCGGACTGCCTGAGGAATCCCAAGACCAGCCTCTGATCCTAAATCTCCGAGTGCTGTTGGGCAAGATGATCAACTTTTCTGAACTTTTTTTTTTTCTCCCGAAAATTTACCAAAATCCTACCCCAAAATCAATGAATGACGTTTATTTTCCTTCTCTGCTGTGCTGTTGTTGCTTCTAGTGGTCAGATGAAATTGCAAAATCACAATTCCTAAGTTAGAGTTTTGCCCATAAATGACAGATCCACACCCAGTTTTTCTTCTGCCATTCACTTGGACCATTTTCTTTCTCTTATTTCTCATAAATTTATTTTTCTAGCTCAGATCTGCTGCTTAACAATCCCTCTTAAGCTCAGAACCAGCTCTGGCTGCCTCCTAACCGTCAGAAGTAGCACTCTGGCCTTCATTCAGTATGGCCTGCAAGACTCACACGCCCAGAGCACATTTCAAATTCTGCTTTTTGGTTAAGTGAGAAAAGGCAAAAGCATTAGCATTAGAAGTCAGAAGAGTCAGATGGTGTGAGTGAGTGTGTGTGTGAGTGAGTGTGTGTGTGTGTGTGTGTGTTGGGGAAGGTTTTCCATAAGAGAGTCTCCCTGTACTGCATCCACCTCCTCCGTGAACCTGACCCCACCTAGTAATCGCCCTTGTCTAGCAGTTCAAACTAAGGAGAAGGAGAAGAGAAAGTCTGACCCATTTTGACAGGTCCTGGTTCTCTCTTCATTTCTATAGACCAGAGGTTTCCAGGCTCAGCTCTCATGCTGAGCTGATGTCAGCAATGCCCAGACTCCTTCCTGTCTCCCTCCTCATTCCTTATAGCCCCTGATAGTGCAAAGGGAGAGACAGAGACACCTAGGAGAAGCTGGCTTTTGTCACATTTAAGGTGGAATTTGTGCATCTGTGTTCTCTAATAAAATTGTTAAAGCATCATAAGCCTAGTGGAATTTCATGCCACATAAGATTTTTACTTTTACTTGTCTTCCTGCTATTTCCCTGTCTCTCAGCACAGCCAGCCTCACAGATATTGGCAGCAACTCCCCAGCAAAGGTTTCATGTGTTCGTAATGTGGAGCGGTTACTAGTCATGTGGGCCAGCCAGAACCATGCACGTGTGGTTAAGGATAACCAGTTAGTGGTGTGTTTAGTGAGCAATAACTCTGAACTTTAAGATGGGAGGGAGTGGGTAAAAGGCCACAAGCAGAAGTTCAGCCATTAGAGGCAGCCGAGCCCTTTGGGCTGTGACTGACAGTCCAGAGAACTGAGATAAACCTTGGCACAAGCGGGAAGTAGTAATGTTCCTTGGCTTTTTGCATGTCCTGTGGTCCAGAGTGCCTCAGCCTCGGTGCTGCTGACGTTCGGGGCTACGTCTTTTTTTCCTGGGCGGTGGTTCTGTGTGCAGTGCCCCGGCCTCTACTCCTGTGTGCCAGTGGCCGCCTCCCCCAGATGACTGTCGGAGAGTCTCCAGCCCCAGAGAGCAGGCGCGCCTCCTGCCGCTACCCTCTGTGCAGTGGGGTTACAGGGGTATCTTTTAGGGATGAAATGTCTTTATCGGTGTCTCTTTCCATCTGTTTCTCCCACTGATAACCACTTAAATACACACTAATAGATAATGTCAGCCCTCTGCAGAAGCCTCAGGCCACATTGTCAGATTAGAGCAAATTAAGAAGTTAAAATGAAGAGCTAATTAGCCAAAACATGACTGAAAGTTTTTTTTATTTAAAAGCTGGAACCTAATGAATTGTGGACAGAAGTAAAAGGAAGTGGAATCTATAACTACTGAAGCAAAAACACAAAACATTTTCTCTGCTTCTCCAACTGTCTAGAAAGAGAGTGGACATCCAGTTGACTGCTTGACCATGAGGATGGGCCCTTCAATGACCTCAGCCTTTAAAAGGCCACTGATTTCCAGCCCTCCACACACTCTCCTGAATATGAACTTGGTTTCCTCCTTCCACTTAAGAAGTTTGGAGACCTCAGATCTCAGAGCACTGACTTCTGAAGAGGGTGGTGTCAGGGGAAGACAGCAAGAGGAATGAATACCCAAGTAGGTAAGCAGGGCAGAGAGATGTGAGAGAGAGCCTGGGAGAGGTCAATGGAGGGACCCTGGCATGCATATAGTTGGGAGCCTGTTGACATACAGAGTCCCCAACAGTTGGCAGAGGACGGCCAGCTGTGGAGTAATGGAGCTGTTCGACAAATTATGGAGCAGAGCGTCAGGCAAGGGGGAGTAAGACAGAGCCCAGGCCCCTAACGCTGGAGGAAGGTGCACAGCATGTGTGCCTGTGTGTAGGCAGTACTAGGTTTCCAAAATTGCAAGCTTCACAGAAACAGGGACAAGCTGTCCTCAGTCTTAGTATCCAACACCTGAAATAAGCCCTGCTGTGTGGGGAAGCTTTTAGATGTTTGTTGATTAAAGAGAGAAAATACGACTGGGGGATTGCTGCAGGTACCCAGCTGTGAGGCTCACGAGTGACTCACCCCTTCACTCGCCAGCCACGCTGCCCGTGCTGTGTCTGCCTGGCGGGGCTTCTCTACAGCACTGCAGTTTCCGAGTGGGGTGGCTGTGATCTAGGAGTGGCTGAAGCCCTTTTGAAATCAATGCTGTGTCTACTGGAGAGAAAGAGACAGAAGTGGGGAGGCGAAGGAGGGAGGTGGAGGGAGGTGAAGGGGGGGCATTTCCCGCAGCATCTTAGGCGTTGCTGCAGCCTTCCTCCTGATTTGCAGCCGCGCTGTGGCCGGCAGAGTCCAGTACAGTCTGCCCTTGACGTCCTTTGTTCTCTGAGCATTGGTTAGGAAGCATTCCTGGTTCATGAACATCATCTTGCCCGTTGGCTGTGGTTCTTGTTTGTTTGTTTTTTTTTGCCTGGGATGGTTTGCGTTTCCTTCTATCTGGATGGTCTACCTGAGACAATAAACAGGTCCTTCAAAACTTTCCATGGCGAAAAATACAAAAAAGTCTTCACAGTTGATGATTCCAGCCCAAAGTATCTGACAAAATCTGAACAACTAGTGTCTTTTTAGATTTAGTCGAATAATTATCTTTTCCCCTATGCTTGACAGCCTGGGCCTGCTTTTCGCGCTGAATCGTCTGGGCACACAGACAGCTGCTCTCTCTGCAGTTCTGTTTTCATGATCTCTAAACCTTCACGAGATCCTCTTCAAAGTGGCTGCGATGCAGAGGAGAGGGATATTCCCTAAGTGTCCCTGGTCAGAGGGTCCTGTCTGTCTGCATTCACCACACCTACGCATCCAGCTGCCCTCTCGAAGGCACACTTCTGCTTTTTCAAATGCCTTTGGGGGCTGGGGCAGCCCAAAGCGATAGAGAGAAGGGAAGGGCTGCTCCCCTTCGGAGAAGCTGACCCCCATCTGCGGAATGTTACTTTGCAGCTCTTTCCTACTGAAGAGCTCGTGTCGGGCACTTTTGTTTGTTTGTTTTCTCCCCTTTTATGTGAAACAGAAATTGAATGGATCTGAAGACATTAAAAGGTGTCTGGGTAGGGGGCTGGAGGGAGAAGGGGGTTTCCTCAGCGTATGGAATGTCCCAAGAGAAATTTCACTTATTGTGAGGGGGAAGTCCATTTCACATTACATAATGGTGTCACTGTTCAACACTCTGTTGACAGTTTATTAATATTTGTCACTATTTTGACTAGTCNGTCTGGGTAGGGGGCTGGAGGGAGAAGGGGGTTTCCTCAGCGTATGGAATGTCCCAAGAGAAATTTCACTTATTGTGAGGGGGAAGTCCATTTCACATTACATAATGGTGTCACTGTTCAACACTCTGTTGACAGTTTATTAATATTTGTCACTATTTTGACTAGTCATTCATCTTTAAAGCCCTGTGCATTACGGAAAGACCATTATACGCAAAGTGCTCCTCGGGCTAGATGGCAGAGGGGACCGTTTTCTTACCCACAGCAGGCCGCTGGCGACTTCTCACCGACCACCGCTTGGTCGGCAGGAGGCTGCCGGCCTCCACCCAGACAGGACGGCTGGCGTCAGCGCGGCGTGCTGCCGTTCAGAGCCACCTCCCAGGCTGTCTCCTGCACTCTGCCAGCCCTGCCAGACCCGCGCGCCCTTTCTGTGCAGGCGTCCACTCCAGATGGCGGGCTCAGCCGCTAGCACCAGAGCAGCTGCTGCAGGGAGGAGAGGATTACTGCAGAGCGCGACGGGCTCGGTTAACAGGAAGTGAGGGTGTATTTCTCTCACATCCAGTAACCCCTGAACGAGGGCAGGGGGCCTGTGGCCACGCACGTCCTGGTTCACCAACACACAGCTTGCACACTGTGCAGGCTGGAGCAGCTCTCCGCGCTTGACTTTATATCGATGTCCGCTTCTCTCCCGTTCTGCTCCAAAGTACAAGGGGGTGCTAATTTGACCACTCTTGTAATTAAAGCGTCCACGATGGTGCTTTAACCCTAACAAAGGCGCAGCTTTGAAGGGGATATGACATCTCGGTCTCTAAATAGAGACGACTCTGTGACTTTCAAATGGCAGTCCCCTCCTGCTTGTCACAGTCTGTGGGGCAGACCGAGGACAAGGGTGCTGTTAGGGACAAAGATAACTGATCCAAGACAGTATGACCTGTGGGCATCTTTCCTCAATGCAGGACTTTCAAAAGCAAGTACAGCTTTCTGAAGTATAGAGTTTGCAATATTGTTTTGGTTTCAGGTGCACAGCAAAGTGATTGAGTCATATATATATATATATATATATATGTATACACACAGAAAGTCAGATTATGTTTCATTACAGGCTATTACAAACTAGTGAACATCATGAAAATGTACAATATAAGGTGAACTTTTGCTTTTAAAATCTCACTATTTTCATTGCAGTCACAACAGCCAAGCCAGTGGGGCAGGAGGGTCTCTGCTTTGGGGTTGCTTTATTCAAGCCGTGCATGAGGCTTCTTTCTGTTGTAAAGGTGTGCGTGTGGTTTTTTCCTTGAGTAACAGCAACTCTAGAACTTCAGAGTCAGTGCAAGTGTTGTTCTGCTCATCAGAATCCCACCTCTGACTGTGACAGGCTCAGAGGTGAAGTGCCCGCTCTGGGGCTGGCAGACTGTGCTCCCTTCTAGTTATGGCATAAGGTTTCACAGAGTGGAGGTAATAATCCCTTAGCCCGCTTTAGCTAGTTTCTAAAGAAATACTTGGTTTTAGTTTGTATCAGTCATTTCCTATTCCTTTTAGTTTTAAGCATGTTCTTGTTTATGAAACGTTCAGCTATCACATGAAGAAGAGGGGGAGTTTGGTCCTTGCACTCAGTATAGAGTGTGGACCCTTTTGTCCACTTTGCCCAGGGGCCCCTTTCTGGAACAGGATGTCCTGCGTCCCAGGAGCCCTTTACTCCTTGGCCGCGGGACAACTGATGACCCTTGATCTGTGGTGTGTTTGGGAAAATGCACGTTGGCTTTCAGTGAGAGACAGTACTTAATTGCTGTTTAAGCAGCTGGTTTAAATTGTTTACAAGTGGCTGCAGGTGTGCCACATTGGAAAGGAGCCCTGCTTCCTCCACTACAGGGTGGGTCTGGCGGCTTCCAGCAGGCGCTGGTCTCTCCTCTGCCCTCGTCATTGGCAGCTGGCACTTGTCAGAAGGGGAGTATTGGTGAAAGAAAAGTCGATGGTAGTATTTCTCCCTGAAGAAAAATACATATTGATCTTTCCTGAAACAAATCGATAGTCATGTTAGGTTCAATTTGAGTATTTTCCATAGAAACTGTTTCGGAGCAACCCTGAAAGCCTAATAGATTTTCCTTAAAATATTAAATTGAAGAGATCGCAATGCTTGAATGAGTATTTATTTCAAGGGAAACAGACTCCTAAAAGTGCTTAGATTTTCATAAAGCAGGAGGTTGGGTACAGAAGTGTTTTAATTCATAATCTTCTTTCTCCTCTCAACCCCCACACTGCCTGCTCTCTGCCCTCGGCCCAGTCACGGCCCGCAGGGAGCAGGGTCTTACACGTCCTCTGCAGCCCCATTTCCAAGCACTGAGGTGGCTTTTCATTCACTCGACTAACACTTGTTGAAAACCTGCTATGTTCTACATATTGTGCCAGAAGCTGAGGATACAGAAATGAAAACAAAACTGTTCCCATCCTTAATTCACATTCATTCACAAGTTATTTGGAAATAGGGACTTAATACATAAATGATTTCCATGTAACGTGATATACTCTGAGCTTGTGAAGCTTGCTTTTGGGAGATTATAGGAGGTACTCAGAACTGCCTGCGCTGACTCTTCTTTTCTGTGAAAGTGTGTGTCTTTCCATTTCCCATTTCTTGTGTGCGGGTTCTCAGCAAACACACACACTCNCTCTCCAACGGCTCTGTGAACACGCTTAAAAACAGCAGCCTGCAGCCCGGCCAAGGAGCCCAAGTGACTTCTGCACATGTGCACTCTCCCAGGGCTTTGCAGGACAGAGAAGGGTGAGAATGGATTCAGGAGGACAAATAGAAAATGATCAGCAAAGACATCTCATCAAGTTTTGAGAAATCAAGAAAGGCTACATGGAGGAGATGGCTCCTGAACTGGGTGTGGGAATAATAAAGGGGTTACTATGCACAAAGCACTTAGATTTCTTCTGCCATAGTATGAGTTGTGTGTGTTGCTGTTTTCACCACCAGACCCTTGCATTTACTATTTCTAGCTCAACCTAGCAGTCCAGAAAGGCTGGCATTGCTTTCCCTTCTTGCAGTCAAGAGGCTGAGCAAACAGCGCATCCTGCCTCAAGCCTGCCCAGCTCCATCGCGGCCCATCCAAGTTGCATCCTGGTAGCCGTCAGCCAGATGATGAAGCCTGGGTGGAGGACAGCCTGAAAGAGGGTCTCATAGACAAAGACTCATGCTGACCAGAGGGGCAGTGCCATGCTGGGGACCGAGGAGGGTCAGCAGAAGGTGACGGCGTGGAATGCGGAGCGAAGCGAGGCCAGACACCAGGGCAAGGGGAGCAGGGCAGCGTAGAGACATCTTCATGTGCCATGCCAGGAAGCGCCGACTCCTCAGAGAACTTGGGGACCCTTTGCAGGATTTGGATTTTAAAATGAGCATCTTGAGGGCTTTATGGAGGATATCATTTTAGCAAGTGAGAGTGAAGATGGGGAGATCTCTTAGAAGGCCATCGCCAGATGACAAATAATGAGAACCTTCGATAAAGATTGGCAGTGGGGCCTGGTTGGGGAAGGGGGAGGAGGGAGAATTCATAAGACTTGAAGCCTTACTAGATGCAAGAAACTGGAAGAGTCGCCCCCAGGCTCGTGGCTTGGGTACGTGCACACCTGGTGCTGCCATTCTCAGGGTGGGAACACAGGAGGAAGAGGGCTGGTGGCAGAGCGGCAACTGGTGTCTGGTGTGCTGAGTTTCACGTGCCTCTGGGTCATCCAGGTAGAAAATATAGAGCTAAATTACACCAGGAAATACAGAAAACCCAGTGGTAACTTTTGTTGCCTCTTATAAATCACAACATTTTGGTTGCTCTAAAAAGTGATTATTTTTCCTACCTGTGTTCTGAGAGGTAAGCAAATACCACCATGATTAGGTCATAGTTATAAGCATGTTATTTCAGTACTTTTTAAAACATGAAACTATTGTTCCAATTTTACGTAAAGTATTAAAAATAGGTATTGGGAGATGGAAGGATAATAGTGAAAGTTGAATAAAATAAAGTCTTCCAGAATAGCAGGTGGAATTATAGCAATGAAGCAAAAGAGTGACCCAAAGCGGATGGGACAAATGCGTGCATGATGTGTCTCGTTTCCCCACTGAACACGAGGGACAGCTGAGCTGCTCAGAAGCTGCAGCCAGGTATGTTATAGGAAGCAGCAGCGAGGGGACTGCCTTGGTTCAGCGGTTGAGTCCACCTGCCAATGCGGGAGACACGGGTGTGATCCCTCGTTCGGGATGATGCCCAGAGCCCATGCTCTGCAGCCGGAGGGGCCACCCCAGGGAGAAGCCCACTCCCCACAGCCGGAGGGAGCGCTCACACCTCAGAGAAGACCCAGCACAGCCACAAGAGTGAAAGACAGAGGAGCAGTGTCTTTATAAAAAAGAAAGACTGCAGCGGTAGGCATAAAGAGCAGATAAAGGCAACTCCTAACCCCACGGGTGGAGCAAATTATACACAGCGTGCAGTAGCTGTCTTTCTAGTGCAACATTTCAGCTCAGAGGCAACGCACAGTTAGGAAGCGAGCTTTGCAGTCCTGAGACTTGTAGAGATGGCAAGAGTGCCTCTGTATTCTAAATGGGAGACTTCAAGGATGGCTCTATGAGGTTTTAATTTGAAATCATTTAGTTTATCATTCATCTCGACCTCAGTGGTTTGGCAGTTCTGACAGCCCTGGTTGTGGTCAGCACGTGCTCCTTGGAGCCAAGGAAACGGGAGAGAAGTGCTGCCGGTGCTCCTAAAGCCCTGGCAGAAGCTTCTGTGTGGCTACACTGCTGGTGAAAAAATGCCCCTAATATACAGTTGGTTAATAAGAAAGATAAGGCACTAAGTATTGTATTTTCTTTATTACAATAAAATCTTGTGTGCTTTTTTATGTCCTAATAAAAACAGAAAGACAAGGAGTTGTAAACATCCAGAAAACAAGGAGTGTTTCTCCTACTCTAACAAGTGAGATCTAGATAAACTGTACAACTATAACTCTCCTTGAACCCATCAAAGACCTGAGGTTATAGGTTAACCAAACAGCTCCGAATCCAAGGAAAGGTAGGCCCTTTCGAGGGCAGAAGGACACCGGCACTTGCCCACCAGAGGGGAGCACAGTGGGAAGACGTCGGGCCCCAGACGGGCGGGTTAGAGCCACGCTGTCCCTGGCGGAAGGCACCGAAGGACACGAGGAGCGCCTGCGCCCTCCCACAGGCTTGTCCCACAGACTTTCACTGCTTTCCCATCAGTGCGATCGGGGGCGGGAGGGGCAGGAGGTTGAACAGAGCCCCCCACTCCCCGTGGGGGTACAGACATGGAGGAGGGGGTGCTTCCACTCCAGGAGAACCTCGAGCCCCGTCCAGATCTTTCTTCCTCGTGTGACTGAAGCTCTATGTCACGGGGAGAGCTTTGAAACATTGTCAGCCCTGGGGCGCCAGTGAACATGCATTGTGTCTGAAGAAAGTTTAGAAATAAAGCCCTCTGTCTTTGGGGGAAGGACAGAAGACAGTTCTGCCCAGGACCCTGTACCAGGATCTCCTGCCACTGGGAGACGGCAGGGACTGCATCGCATGGGGTTACCAGATTGAGCAATAAAAATAGAGCTAAATATGAATTTCACACGAACAACAAAAATCGTGTAAATATGCCACCTCCCAGGGGTAGACAACTCTTTCTTGTTCCTTAGCATGCGCTGTCTTTGGATTCAAAACAGGGGAAAGTCTGTCGTCCTGGCTCAGTGTGCCTCAGAAGGTGTGCCTGGGGCTCCAGGGCTGGGCTGCTCCTCCTTCCCAGGGAGGCATGCTGTTCTGCATATCTTTGTAGGTCATGTGTGGGTAGGGTTGTCAGAAAAAAAAAAATGTTTTTACATACAGAATACATAATTTTTAGCATAGTATGGGTTATTTATTTGATGCCTACAGGTCTATGATTCACTTACTGTCCTCCCATTTTAACTGATCAAAAACTAAAGTTAAAAGAGGGTATGTGAGTGCTAAGTTGCTTCAGTTGTGTTCAACTCTTTGTGACGCTATGGACTGTAGTCTGCCAGGCTGCTCTGTCCATGGGATTCTCCAGGCAAGAATACTGGAGTGGGGTGCACGCCCTCCTCCAGCAGATCTTCCCCACCCGGGGACTGGACCTGCGTCTCTCATGTCTCCTGCATTGTTAGGTGGGTTCTTCACCACTGGCACCACCTGGGAAGCCTTGAAAGAGACTAACTCTGTATAATCATGTGCTGAGTAAGTGGAAAAGTGGAAAGAGATATTTGTATCAGGCGGTGTGGCTTCAGGGGGCCAGCACTCAGCTGTTATTCCAACGTGAACTCTCTGGATTATGCATGCTTACTCTGCATTTCATTAGAGATAATTACTGAACAATCCCACATGGAATTCAAACAACCATTTTTAAATAATAAAGTTATTTTTAATAATATTAATGAATTATCCATATGTTGAGCTGAATAATATAATCACAGATTAGAATTTATTGTTTTTCATTTCATACACTTATTTCTAGACATCTGCTGTGATTCTAATTAATTCTGCTAAATATTTGTTTCTGATTGGCTGACTGTATCTAAGTTGATGAAGGAAGCAGCAAAGAGGAACCACAATTCCAGATATAATTCTGAAGAGTAACAGAGCAACATAGAAATCTCCTTGCCTCAGGGTGCGGACCGGCGATGACGACGACAGAACAGGGTCACGCTGGGCGGGCGCCCGAGAGCGTTGGGAGCGTGTTCCCCTTTTAACTCAGAGAATATGTGGGCTTAATTTAATGAATCTAAATTCTTGAATTACAGAGATTCTTTTAGTTCTAGGGGAGATAAATGGAATTTACTGAGATGTTATGTGTATGCACTGATTTTCTCCTGCTGCTTTAACAAGTTACCACTTATGCAGGCCTTAGGTTGGAGGTCTGACTTGGGTTGCGCTGGGCTGAAATCAAGGTGCTGCTGGGAGGCATTCCTTTTTGGAGACTGCAGAGGAGAATCTGTTTCCTTCTCATGGGTTTGTTGGCAGCATTCAGTTCTTGGAGTTGTGAAACCTATGTCCCTGTTTTCTCTCTGGCTGTAAGTGACGTCACTCAGTCGTGTCTGACTCTGCGACCCCATGGACTGTAGCCTGCCAGGCTCCTCCGTCTGTGGGATTTTCCAACAAGGACAATGAAGTGGGTTGCCATTTCCTTCTCCAGGGGATCTTCCTGACCCAGGGATTGAACCCTGGTCTCTTGAATTGCAGGCAGATTCTTTACCATCTGAACCCTCAGGGAAGCCCCTCTGGCTGTAAGCAAAGGGCCATTTCCTCTTCTGGGGATCACTGGATTCCTTCCTCCATCTTCAAAGCAGTAATAACCTCAATCCTTTGCACATTTCGCTTCTCTGAAACACTCTTCTTTCAGTTTTCCACTTTAAAGAGTTCACATGTTTAGCTGGATCAGGATAATATCTCTATTCCAAGGTTCTTAGCCTTAATCACAGCAGCAAAGTGCATTTTGCTGTATAAAGCAACATATTCACAAGAGGTTAGGATGTGCACATATTTGATTCATTCTGTCTACCATAGAGCATCAGTCAAAAATTTTGAAGCTGCAAATAGAAAACATGACTAGTAGCAATTTAAAGAAATAGAAATCATTTCTCTGCAATAAGATGGAGTCTGGAGGCAGTGAGGGTAGATGTGGGTGGTCCATCAGGGAACTCATCTTTCATCTTTTTACTCCACCACCTTCAGTGTCTCGGCTTTGCTGCTGGTGCTGCAGCCCAGGCTCTGTGTCTGCTTTCCAGGCCATAAAGAAGGGGGGGAGTTATTACAGAATCTCTCCTTCAGACTTTCTCATGTATCTTTGGTCAGTATGGGGTCAAATGGCCACCTTTGTTGCAAGAAAGTAGAAAAAATAGACTATCTGGTAGAGATAAACTACACTGGTTGGAAAGCCTTAGAGCAACCATAAGTCATCTCATGAAACAGTCGTGAGAGATATCTAGGGGTTTTAAGCAAAGAAGAGTGAGGGAGGATTCTTGACTAGGCAGTGAACAATGAGTTCTCTCAGACTCAAAGGAAAAATGAAGCAACCAATAGTCAGGAGAGAAATATCCAGCATGTCTCCAAGGAATGGGAGCATTCCTGAGCAACAGGAATTTGTGAACTTTTCCTGAGGTAGTGCAATAAGGTAACTCTCCTCCAGGAACTCTTAACATCTGGGTTTTCATTTCCATATTTTAAATGCCTAGGAGAAAAACTTTGATTGGCCCATGCATCTGTTAGGTCAGATGCATACACTGGGCTTATTAATTATGACCCTGAAATCAAGGACATTTAATGTAGACGAAATATGCCTGGAAATCTAACCTTGTGTTTTGACTATTCTAGAGAAATGTTAATTATGGGATAAACCTTTAGTCAAGTGATGTCTGTTACATTAAAAAAGTTAACATGAATGAAACTTAAACTTGAAATTCTAACTAGATGACTGTGTCATGGGTTTATTCTGTGATGCTGATGGCCAATGCAATGCAGTACCAAAAGTTTTACCAAATGACATTGAAATATATTCAGAATTATGCTAATGTTTACATCTCATCTAACTCACTTTAAGAGAACTACAGCTACTGTGCTAGAAATGTGTAGTGATGATGCTACCAAAACTATGAAGCATGTGAATAATATGTTACACTAATATTTCAGAAGTGGTAACCTTTACAGTTACCTATTTACCTCTCTGTTTACCTGTCTGGGAGTTCTATTAACATCATACTCAATGGTGAAAAGCTGCAAGTTTGTTATCTAAGATCAAGAACAAGAAAAGGACAGCTTGCAAGCCTGGGCAGTTTACTGAGGAGAGTCAGTCATCTCAAGCATACTGTGTGGCAAGATACTGCCTCACACAGTTATGAGAACTAAGAGATGTGTATGAAAGTGGTTAGTGTAGCTAGGAACTCAGGAGTCCACTGGCTACCTGCCTTTGGTTCAGCAGGTCTAAGCCTAGACCTGGGCATCTGAGTTTTAAAAGATCCCCTGGGTGGTTGCACTGCATAATATGCAGGCTCGAAGAAGCATGTAAGTGGCTCAGTGTCTCGCACACGGAGAGTGCTTGGTAGCTGTTTTATGTACAGAATTTAAGGATTCTGTTACATTTATTAAGGCTGCCATGACTTTTAAAAATTAAGCACAATGATAAAACTTGCCCTAAATAGGCAGCTAAGATTATTCTAACTATGAGAGAGAGAGAGAGATGGAGGCAAGGACAGAGGAGTGGAGGGAGAGATACAAAAGTAAAATGAACAGAAAAAATATAAACACTCTTTATGGTCAACATTTGTACAAAGGGCCTTAAAGATTAAATACGAGAGGTGTCAACAGTCTTCAGCTCATGGTCATGTGTGACTTTTTTGAGGGGATCTGAATCATTTTTCTTTGCAATGTGCAGAACCGGGTTACTTCGTTGATATGTGTGCTTTACCACTGACAAGCACACAAATTTCATTTACAGTCTGTTGTTTTCTACTTATCACCATAAGTAGGTTAAAGCTTTGTTCTTTGTGAGATGACCTCCAAAGAAATTCAACTGCTATGATACAAAGATAGTTGCAAATTTGGGGAAATGGAAAATATCTCAAAATAATGTAGCAACCGTCAAGGATTTATTACACTACATTTTTAACATAAGGAAAAGGTCTCATTCCATTTTGCAAATAGTCTTCAGCAATAAAAAGCCATATGTAAAGGTTACAGTGCTTAGCATATAGTGTTCCCAATATTTCAAAAGTTTGTCTGCTTTTCTTTGTATGAAAAAGACAAAACAGCAAGGCTTAGGGAATGGAGAGAATCTACTTTCCAGAGCCACCATGTAATAAGACTCAAATATCCAGGTGTCAACAACAACAAATTATAAGGCATATAAGAAACAGGAAAGTATGACCCATGCAGAGAGGCAAAATAAATGGATAGAAATGATTCCTGAGGATGACCAAATGCCAGACTTACTAGACAAAGACTTTACAGCAACTTTCTTAAAGATGCTCAAGAGTTACAGAAAGACACGGACAAGTCAGGAAAAGCAATATGTGTATAAAACAGAAATATCAATAAAGAAACGTAAAGCATACAAGGAGCAAAACCAAATGCTGAAGTTGAAAAGTGTAACAGAAATGAAAAACCCACTAAAGGGACTCAAAAGCAAATTTAAGCAGGAAAAGGAAGAATCAGTAGACTTGAGGAAAAGATAGTTTAAACTATCAGGTCTGAGGAACAGAAAAAGGTTGAAGAAATGGGAATAGAGCCGGAGGGATCTGGGGAACATGATCAAGAAAAAGGACAGAGGCATCATTGCAGAAGGAGAAGAAAGAAAGGGGCAGAGAGAGATTTGAACAAACAATGATATAAAGCTCCCTAAACTTGAACTAAGATAAGAATCTACAAATCCAAGAAGCTTAATGGACTCCAAGCATGATACATTCAAAGAGACCCACACTGAGGCAACTTATGCTCAAACTGTTGAAAGATAAAAACAAAGAGAGTATCTTGAAAGTAAAAGAGAGAAGTCATTCATCACACACACCCAGCATCCCCAACAGAATGAGCACAGTTCTCACCAGAAACCCTGGAGCCCGGGAGGCAGTGAGTTCAGATCACCAGCGTGCTGAGAGGAGAGAGCTGCCCGCTCGGAATTCTACATTCAGGAAAACTCTTCCTCAGAAATAAGGGAGAAATTAAGACGTTTCCAGATAAACAAAAGCTGAGGGGGTTATTAGCATCTGACCTCACTGCAAGAAATGATAAGGAAATCCCCCAGGTTGAAATAAAAGGATGTTAGACAGGAACTCAGAACAGAGTTGTATAGGAGCAGAGGTTTTGCTTTGTATTAAACTCAGACTCAAATTAGAATGTTAAAACTTTATGATATTAAATGTAATCCCATGGTAACCACAAAGAAAATAGCTATAGCGTGTACACAGAAGGAAACTGAAAAAGGAAGGAAACTGTTTTAATCAAACACAAAGTAATACAGTGATAAGTAATACAGTGATAAGGCCGGAAGTGAGGGCAAGACTCAGGGGGCCTTGCGGAAATGAGCAGCAGAATGGCAGAGACAAGCCCCCCCAACCTCCCCTCCCCCTTACCGGTGACGAGTTTAAAGGTAAGCGGATCACACTCTCAAGTGAAAGGCAAAGATTGGCAGAGACAGCCCTCCTTACTGGTAAATAGTTTAAATGTAAACGGATCACACTCTCAAGTGAAAGACAAAGATTGGCAGAATGAATTTTTAAAAATAATCCAACTCTATGCTGCTTACAAGGATTCACTTTAGATTCAAAGACATAAAAAGATTTAGAGTGAAAAGATGGAAAAAGATATTCTATGTATAGAAACCAGGAGAGCTTGGGAGCATATGCTAATATCATACAAAATAAGCTTGAATCAAAAATGCCTGTAAGAGACAAAAAATCTCTATACAATAATGCTTCAATACAGCAAGATTATATAACAATTACAAATATTTACACACCTAAAAACAGACCCTCAAAATACATATGAAGAAAAACCTGGCAGAACTGAAGGGAGGTATAGACAGTTCTACAATAATAGTTAGAGATTTCATTTCCCATCTTCAGTAATGAATAGAACAACCTGAGAGGCGATAAGTAAGGAAATAGAAGACTTGAACAACACGATAAACCAGCTAGATCTGACAAACATAATATGCAGAACACTTCAGCTAACAACAACAAAAACAGAATACACATTCTTCTCCAGCGTGCATGGCACATCCTCCAAGATAAACCATACACTAGACCACAAACTAGTCTCAATAGATTTTAGAAGATTGCTGTCACACAATGCCTTTCCTAAACACAAGTTGAAATTAGAAGTTAATAACAGAAATGAAGTAGAAAAAATTTACATATATGTAATAATGTAAAAGTATAGTCTTAAATAAGAAGTGGATCAAAGAAGAAATCACAAAAGAAATCAGAAAATACTTAGAACTGCATAAAGATGAAAATATAGCATGTCAGAATGGATACAGTGCAGTGAACGCACTACAAAGAGTAAAATTTATGACTAAATGCTTGTACTTAAAAAGAAGCAAGATCGCAAATCAACAATCTAAATTTATCCTTTAAGGAACTAGAAAAAGAAGAACAAACTAACCTCAAAGCTAGCAGAAGGAAGGAAATAATAAAGATCAGAACAGAGATAAATAAAATAGAGAATAGAAAAACAATAGAGAAATTCAATGAAGCAGAAGTTGGTTCTTCAAAGAGATCAGCGAAATCAACAAACCTGAAGCAAGCTGGAGTAAGTCAGAAAGAAAGACTCAAATCACTAGAATTAGAAATCAAAGTGGGGATATTGCTACCAAACCACAGGTATACCAAAGAATATGAGAGGGCTCACGAACAGCTGTACATCAACAAACTGGATAACCTGTACAAAATGGACAAAATCCTGGAGACGCAAAACTTAGCAAGATCAAGAAGAAACAGAAAACCTGAATAGAGATGTAGCTAGGAGGAGCCTGAGTCGGGAATAAAGAATCTCCCAACAGAGAAGCCCAGGACAGGAAGGCATTCGAAGAAGAAATAACACCAGTCCCTCTCAAACGCAAAGAATTCAGAAGAGAGTACTTCCAGATTTATTCTAAATGAAAGTGAAAGTCTCTCAGTCGTGTCTGACTCTTTGCGACCCCATGGACTATACAGTCCATGGAATTCTCCAGGACAGAATACTGGAGTGGGCAGCCTTTCCCTTCTCCAGGGGATCTTCCCAACCCAGGGATCGAATCCAGGTCTCCCACGTTGCAGATGGATTCTTTAGCAGCTGAGCCACAAGGGAAGCCAAAGAATACTGGAGTGGGTAGCCTATCTCTTCTCCAGTGGATCTTCCCAACCCAGGAATCGAACTGGGGTTTACTGCATCGCAGGCAGATTCTTTACCAACTGAGCTATCAGGGAGAGGCTAGCAAGGCTCTGATACATAAGCCACAGAACACTACAAGAAAAGAAAACTACAGATGAAAGTCCCTCATGAATATTGATCCAAAACTCTTCTAGAACATATAATCAAACTGATCTTATCAGCATGCTGAAAGTGTTATACACCATGGACAAGTGGTATTTATTCCTGCAAAGCAAAGATGCTTCAGCATATGAATATCTTTCATGCAGCACACCCATTAATACAATGTGGGGAAATTACATGATCACCAATTACATTTCTCAACTTAGAGAAAGCATTTGGCAAAATCCAGCACTCTCTCGTGGATCACTCAGCAAACTAGGAATAGAGGAAAACTATTCAACATAATAAAGGTCATACATGAAAAATGCACCACTAACCTCACACTCAATGGTAAGATACTGAGAGCTCTTCCTCTGAAATCAGGAACAAGACCAGAACGTTAATTTTTACCATTTCTGTTCAGCAGAGGATTGAAAGTTCTGGCCTTTTAAACATCTTTTCTTTTCAGTTTGGGCTGCTAGAGCAGAATACCATAAATCCAGTGGCTTAAACAACAGACATTTGTTTCTCACAGTTCTGGAGTCTGGGAAATCTAAGATCAAAGGCAATTCGCGTCCTGATGAGAACTCTATTTTTGGTTTGCAGATTGCCTCCTCACACTGCTGAGAGAAAGAGAGAGAGAATCTCTCTTGTGCCTTTTGTAGAAAATAAGGGTTTGTATTGCATTCATGAGGACTCCACCCTCATGACCAAATTACCTCTCAAATATCAGAAGATCAAGGATTAAGGCTTCAACATATGAATTTGGGGGGACCATTTGGTGCATAATATAATCGTAGCTATTAGTCAAGAAAAGGAATAAAAATAATCAAACTAGAGAGGAAGAAGTAAAACATCTATTCACAGATGATAAGATTTTTTTGGTCAAAAATGCTAAAATTTTTACACATACATGCAGAGTAAGAAGCAAAAACTGTTAGAATTAACACACAATTCCAACAGAGCTGCAGAATACAAAGTCAACACACAAAAATAATTTGCTTCTCTACACACCTGCAATAAACAATCCAAAAAGGAAATTAAGAAAACAATTTGAAGACATTATGTAGAGTGAAAGCAGATATAAAGGGATAAATATGGTATGAATCAATTCACATGAAATGTCCAGAACAGGCAAATCTACACAGCAAATATAAATTAGTGGTTGCCTCAGGCTGGGGAGCAGGAATTGGGAATGGGGAGTGACTGCTGATGAGTTCAGTTCAGTTCAGTCGCTCAGTCGTGTCTGACTCTTTGCGACCCCATGGACTGCAGCAAACCAGGCTTCTCTGTCCATCACCAACTTCCGGAGCTTACTTATCCATTGAGTTGGTGATGCCATCTAACCATCTCATCCTCTATCATTCCCTTCTCCTCCTGCCTTCAATCTTTCCCAGCATCAGGGTCTTTTCCATCGGGTAGCCTAAGTATTAGAGTTTCAACTTCAGNTGCTAGCATGTGAGATGAGTGCAATTGTGCAGTAGTTTGAACATTCTTTGGCATTGCCTTTCTTTGGGATTGGAATGAGAACTGAGGTTTTCCAGTTCTGTGGCCACTGCTGAGTTTTCCAAATTTGCTGGCATATTGAGTGCAGCATTTTAACAGCACCATCTTTAAGGATTTGAAATAGCTCAGTTGGAATTCCATCACTTCCACTAACTTTGTTCATAGTGATGCTTCCTAAGGCCCACTTGACTTCACACTCCAGGATGTCTGGCTCTAGGTGAGTGATCACACCATCGTGGCTCTCTGGGTTGTGAAGATCTTTTTTGTAGAGTTCTTATATGAAGTTTTGCCACCTCTTCTTAATACCTCCTGCTTCTGTTATGTGTATACCATTTCTGTCCTTTATCGAGCCCATCTTTGCATGAAAGGTTCCCTTGGAATCTCTGATTTTCTTGAGGAGATCTCTAGTCTTTCCCGTTAGATTGTTTCCCTCCATTTCTTTGCGCTGATTGCTGAGGAAGGCTTTCTTATCTCTCCTTGCTATTCTTTGGAACTCTGCGTGCAGATGGACATATCTTTCCTTTTCTCCTTTGTCTTTCACTTCTCTTCTTTTCTCGGTTATTTGCAAGGCCTCCTCAGACAACCTTTTGCCTTTATGCATTTCTTCTTCTTGGGGATGGTTTTAATCCCTGCCTCCTATACAATGTCACAAACCTCCATCCATAGTTCTTAGGCACTCTGTCTATCAGATCTAATCCCTTGAATCTATTTGCCACTTCTACTGTATAATTGCAAGGGACTCAACTTAGGTCATACCTGAGTGGTCCAGTAGCGTTCCCCACTTTCTTCAGTTTAAGTCTGAATTTGGCAGTAAGCCACGGTCAGCTCCAGGTCTTGTTTTTGCTGACTGTGTAGAGCTTCTCCATCTTTGGCTGCAAAGATTATAATCAATCTGATTTCAGTATTGAACATCAGGTGATTTCTATATGGGGCTTCCCTTGTGACTCAGCTGGTAAAGAATCCACCTGCAATGCAGGAGATGTGGGTTCGATACCTGGGTTGGGAATATCCCTTGGAGAAAGGAAAGGCTACCCATTCCAGTATTCTGGCCTGGAGAATTCCTTGGACTATATAGTCCATGGGATCACAAAAAGAGTCAATTGGACTTCAAGGATATCAAATAAGTCAATCCTAAAGGAAACCAACCCTGAATATTCATTGGAAGGACTGATGCTGAAACTGAAACTCCAATACTTTGGCCACCTGATATGAAAACCTGACTCATTGAAAAAGCTCCTGATGCTGGGGAAGATTGAAGGCTGGAGAAGAAGGGGACAACAAAGGATAAGATGATTGGATGGCATCACTGACTTGATTGACATCAGTTTGAGCAAGCTCTAGGAGTTGGTGATGGACAGGGAAGCCTGGTGAGCTGCAGTCCATGGGGTCACAAAGATTCAGACACAACTGAGCGACTGAAGTGAACTGAACTGATGTCTCTGTGAGGAGTCATCTCTTGTGTTGCTGGATGAGGGTGTTTGCTATGACCAGTGTGTTCTTTTGGCAAAACTGTTAGCCTTTGCCTGCTTCGTTTTGTACTCCAAGGCCAAACTTGCCTGTTACTCCAGGTGTCTCTTGATTTCCTACTTTTGCGCTCCAGTCCCCTATGATGAAAAGGACATCTTTTTTTGGTGTTAGTTCTAGAAGGTCTTGTAGGTCATCATAGAATTGTTCAACTTCAGCTTCTTTGGCATTGGTGCTTGGGGCGTAGACTTGGATTACTGTGATCTTGAATGGTTTTCCTTAGAAATGAACAGAGATCATTCTGTTGTTTTTGAGATTGCACCCAAATACTGCATTTCGGACTCTTTTGTTGACTATGAGGGCTACTCCGTTTCTTCCAAGGGATTCTTGCCACGATAGTTGATATAATGGTCATCTGAATTCAATTTGCCCAACTCGTCTAATTTAATGAAACTGTGAGCCATGCCGTGTAAGGCCACCAAGACAGATGGGTCACGGTGGAGAGGTCTGACAGAATGTGGTCACTGGAGAAGGGAATGGCAAACCCCTTCAGGGTTCTTGCCTCGAGATCCCCATGAACAGCATGAAAAGGCAAAAAGATATGACACTGAAAGATGAACTCCCCAGGTCAGTAGGTGCCCAGTACGCTACTGGAGAAGAGCGTATTGGGCACGTGGAGAAATAACTCCAGAAACAACGAATAGATGAAGCCAAAGTGAAAATGGTGCCCAGTTGTGGATGTGACTTGTGGTGGTAGTAAAAGTCCAGTGCTGTAAAGAACAATATTGCACAGGAGCCTGGAATGTCAGGTCCATGAACCAAGATAAATTGGCAGTGGCCAAACAGGAGATGGAAAGAGTGAACATCGACACTTTCGGAATCAGTGAACTAAAATGGACCGGAGTGGGTATGTTTAATTCAGATGACCATTCCTTCCAGAGGTCAAGCTACTACCGCATGTTTCAAGGTCCCAACTATAAATGTGAATATCAACATAAGCCCTTTGGTGAGGCCTCAGGCAGTCTTGACTGACAGAACTTAGAATTTAACTCCCAGGAGGCCAGCAGTAGGTGGACCTTCCTTTGAGAAGTAGAAGTGTGGATAACCCGGACCTGCTGAGCTAATGCTTTACTGCCCACAAGGCAGGCTTCTCTTTCAAAGGTTTCACTGTGATCCACTTGTATTTAAATGAAACAAATAGTAAATTCAAAGAAACAAAATAGTATATAATGAAAAGCATTCCTCTCATCTCTACTCTGCTTCCCTTCAAAACACAGCCCATGTCCTCAAATTTTGTATGGAGCCCCAGATACACTGTAGTTGCATATGCATATATAAGCAAAGGTGTGTTGCTTGTTTAAGACCTATATACAAGTAGCAGCTGAGAATTATAAGTGGAAAAATGACACATTAACCACTTAAAAAAATTTTTTTTGAGGCCACTTTTTATTCTTTTTTTTTTTATTGTGGAAAGTATACACATAAAATTTGTCATTTAGAACATTTTTAGGTGTACAGTTTGGTGGTATTGATTACATTCACAATTTTCTTCCACCATTATCACTATTTCCTAAGCTTTTTCAATTGCTCCTAACAGAACCCAGTAAGCTATAACCCCTTTTTGCCTCTCCACCCTGATTCAGCCCCTGATGACCTCTAATTCTCTTCTCTCTCTGTGAAGTTGCCTATTCTAGATACCGCAAATAAGAGTGATCCTGTGATTTTTGGGTCCATTTGTGTCTGATACTGCATTTAGCATATGGTTTTCAAAGTTCATCTGTGTTGTGACATGAATCTGAGCTTTATGTCTTTTTATGCCCAAACAATATTCTACTGAATGTTTATACCACATTTTATGTATCCATTCTTGTACTGGTGGGTACTTGAATGCTTTCCACCTTTTTACTATTGTAAATAATGCTACAATAAACATTGACATAAATTATCTGTGTTCCTGTTTTCACTTCTTTGGAGTATATTCCTAAGGGCTAAAATTCCTTGATAATGTGGTAATTCTATTATACATTTAACCTTTTGCAGAGCTACCAAACTCTTTTAAACAATGACTGAACCATTTAAAATTACCATCAGCAATGTAAAAGTGTTCTAGTTTCTCCATATTTTTGCTAAAATTTGTAATTTTCTATTTTTAAAATTACAGTCATCCTGGTAGGTGTAAAGAGGTAGCCCATTCTGATTTGCTTTTATACTTTGGTCACCTGATGTGAAGAACTGACTCATCGGAAAAGACTCTGATGCTGGAAAAGATTGAAGGCAGGAGGAAAAGGGGAAGACAGAGGATAAGATGGTTGGATGGCATCACCATCTAGATGGACATGAGTTTGAGCAAGCTCCAGGAATTGGTGATGGACAGGGAAGCCTGGTGTGCTGCAGTNTGGAAAAGATTGAAGGCAGGAGGAAAAGGGGAAGACAGAGGATAAGATGGTTGGATGGCATCACCATCTAGATGGACATGAGTTTGAGCAAGCTCCAGGAATTGGTGATGGACAGGGAAGCCTGGTGTGCTGCAGTTCGTGGGGTTGCAAAGAGTTGGACACAACTGAGTGACTGAAGTAACTGAACTGAATGACCAGTTGTATTTCTTTATATTGTGTTTCTTTGGAGAAATGTCTACTCAAGCCTTGTACTCATTTCATTTATTCTTCCGTTCTTGTGTTGCTGAGTTGTAGGAGCTGTTAATATATTCTGTGTGTCTATCCCTTATCAGACATTCTATTCCTTTCTATCCCTTATCAGACATTCTATCCCTGATCAGACATTCTATCCCTTATCAGACACTGACCTGAAAATATTTCCCATTTACTGTAGTATGTCTTCTACTTTCTTGATAATGTCCTTTGATGAACAGATTTAAAATGTTTGATATTCAATTTATCTATTTTTCTCTTGTTGCTTGCATTTTTGGTGTCTTATCTGAGGATTCACTAACAAATTCAAGGTTACAAAGATTTATTCCTATGTTTTCTTTCTAGAAGTTGTATTCTTTTCACCCTTATATTTAGATCGTGACCTATTTTGAATTAATTTTTGTGTATGGGTTATCTAATTTGTTGGTTACCACTGTTCAGAGTATTCACTTATAATTTTGTTATTTCTATAAAATATATGTCCCCACTTTTTCTTTTGATTTTAGTTATATGTGTCTCCCCCCCCCCCCCCCCCTTTTTTTTTTCTTTTTNTAATTTTTGTGTATGGGTTATCTAATTTGTTGGTTACCACTGTTCAGAGTATTCACTTATAATTTTGTTATTTCTATAAAATATATGTCCCCACTTTTTCTTTTGATTTTAGTTATATGTGTCTCCCCCCCGCCCCCCTTTTTTTTTGGTCAGTATAGCTAAATCTGTGCCAATTTCGTCATTTTTTTGGAAAAACTAATTTTGATCGTGTCGACTTTCTATTTTTCTGTTCTTGATTTTAGTTATCTCCATTCTAATTGCCAACATCTGCTGGGTCATAGAAAAAGCAAAGGAATTTCTGAAAAACATCTACTTCTGCTTCATTGACCACACTAAAGCCTTTGACTATGCAGATCACAGCAAACTGTGGGAATTCTTCGAGAGATGGAAATACCAGAACACTGTACCTTCCTCCTGAGAAACCTGTATGCAGGTCAAGAAGCAACAGCTAAAACCAATCACGGAACAGCTGACTGGTTCAAAATTAGGAAGGGAGTATGTTGAGCAACAGAATAAATAACAGAATTGGACTATAACCCAAGGTGTAAAATAAATATCTGTGATTCCATACTAAGATAGATGAATGGTTGAATGAATGAATAACTGAAGAAATACAGGAAGGAAAGAAGGAAAATAGTTTTGCATATACATAGAAGAATGACAAAAACTTTATGTAGACACTTGGCCTTCCAGGAGGTGTGGGTTAATTCTTCCTCTCTGGCCCACGTTCTTCTTTAACATGGACTCTGCTTGACGGCTTGCTTCCAAGGAGAAGAATGACAAGGGAGGGGTATTCTTGTGGTGAGGATACTTGGGAGCTTCCGCAGCCTCTTATCATTTTCCCTCGCAGGGCAGACGGAATGAAAACCACAGTCACAGAAAATGAACCAAACTGATCACACGGAATCACAGCCTTCTATAACTGAATGAAACTATGAGTCTTGCCATGTAGGGCCACCCAGGATGGACAGGTCATGGTGGAGAGTTCTGACAAAACTTGGCCCCCTAGAGAAAGGAATGACAAACTACTTCAGTATTCTTGCCTTGAGAACCCCATGAACAGTATGAAAAAGGGAAAAAGATAGGATACTGAAAGATGAACTCCCCAGGTCGGTAGGTGCCCAATATACTACTGGAGAAGAGTGGAGAATCCAGAAAGAATGAAGAGATGGAGCCAAAGCAAAAACAATGCCTGTTGTGGATGTGACTGGTGATGGAAGTAAAGTTTGATGCTGTTAAGAACAATATTGCGTAGGAACCTGGAATGTTAGGTCAATGAATCAAGGTAAATTGGAAGCGGTCCAACAGGAGGTGGCAAGAGAGAATATCGACACTTTAGGAATCAGCGAACTAAAATGGACTGGAATTGGTGAATTTAACTCAGATGACCATTGTATCTACTACTGTAAGCAAGAATCCCTTAGAAGAAATGGAGTAACCCTCATAGTCAACAAGAGAGTCTGAAATGCATTACTTGAGTGCAATCTCAAAAATGACAGAATGTTCATTGCCAAGGAAAACCATTCAGTGTTACAATAATTCAATTCTATGCCTCAACTAATAATGCCAAAGAAGATGAATTTGAATGGTTCTATGAATACCTTGAGAAACCTATATGCAGGTCAGCAACTGTTAGAACTGGACATGGAANGGGGCTTCCTAAGTCACTTATCATTTGTTTTATCTGCTTTCCAACTTGCAAATTTTATTGCTGACACTTCCTCTCATTCACTCCATCCTTGTGGGGGCCCCCAGTGAGCCCCTCGTGCTGAGGAAGGAGGCAGAAAGGGCACGGTGCACACGGTCAGAGTCCCCTTCCAGGCTCCGTCACCTGAGGGGCGGGACCAAGTCAGGAGTGGGGAAGAATCATTTCTGCTCAACAATGGAAGTAGAGCAAGAGCCGGGCAGACCCTACCAGTTGCCTTCAGACAGCTGTCGAGGTGGAGTTGCTGTGTGCCTGGGTGGTTTGGAGCCGGGAGCAGAGATGGGCTTGGTTAAAGCTGATCCTGAGTGTGGAGAGGTGCTCTCTACACAGCTCACTAGCTGGCTTGCTAGTTTGTTCTGCCTTTTTAAAAGAGATACAAATTACATACTATGTAATGATATAAATTACATACTGTGTGCATACAGTCAAGTACATAATACTGTTGGCCTTTTACATGTTGACACTCTTATAACAGTTTAAGATACAGAACATTTTCTGGGCTGCTTTCAGAAGATGTGGCCCACGCCTTTTGTTTCCATTTCCATAAAATTTCCTTTCCACGCTTACCTTACAAATATAGTCTTTGTTTTGTACCTCCTTTACTAATTATAGCAATAGTTTCAGTTTTTAAGTGTTGAAAAGTTAAGTTTCAAGCCAACAAATCCAGCCGAGCGCTGGACGGTATTCCTTCCGGTCTCTGTTCTGGGCACTTGCTCCCTCCCTCCTAGAGAGAGATTAGGAGTCTGCCCCCTATGGTGACAGGGTCAGAGGTAGAGTCACCTCACCAGTGGGAGGCTCTCATACATTAGTCAGCTGATGCCAGTCGGAGCAAAACATAAAGTAAAATTTCAGAAGGAAACTGCTTCTCTAGGACATGTGTGTTTTGCAAACACTTTCAGTATTCTAGAGGAAAACACGTCGTCGACTTTGTAAACGGGTATATTGTCCTTCAAAAACACAGGTAGCATTCTCATGCTGAGACATTTCTCATGAGCTTCCTTCCCCAATAAATTTTAGATCCAAGTTAACTTTGAAATTATTAGTTTAAGGTTATTAGCTTTAAATTTTTAAAAATAAAATGCCAAATATGCCTTCCTTTTAAAAGGCTCCACGAGGTACAAAACAGGTACATTCTAGGGAAAGGATACCCTGTCACAAGNAACTGAGCGACTGAACTGAACTGAACTATAATGCATGGTTTTTATTATGTTGAGGTATGTTCCCTTTAAACCCATTTTCAGGAGAGTTTTTATTATAAATTGATGTTGAATGTTGTCAAATGCTTTTTTTCTGCCTTTACTAAGATGATCAAATGGTTTTTATTTTTCAACTTCTTGATGTGGTATATCACATTGATTGACTTGCAAATGTTGAACCATCTTTACATCCCTGGAAGAAATCCAACTTAATGATCATATATGATTTTTAGTGTATTGTTGAATTTCAGTTTGCCAACATTTTGTTGAGAATGTTTGTGTCTGTGTTCATCAGGGATACAGGCTTGTAATTTTCTCTGTGTGTGGCTTCTTTGGTTTTAGTACCAGGTAATGTTGGCCTCATAAAATGAGCTTGGAAGTGTTTCTTCCACTTTTAAATAATTTGAGAATAATAGGTATTAGTTCTTCTTTAAGTGTTTGGTAGAATTTACCTGTGAAGCCATCTGACCCTGGGCTTTCATATGTTGGGAGTAGTTTTTTAATGACCCATTCAATTCTGTTACTAATAATAGGTTTATTCAGATTTTCTAATTCTTCATGATTTAGCCTTGGAAGATTGTATGTTTCTAGGAATTTATGAATTTATCCATTTCTTCTAGCTTGCTTAAGACCTGGGGTTGCCTGATTCTCTCGTTTATAAAGAGCAGCTGGATTACATGAAATCTTTCAACTTTTATGTGTTGGCAACTATTCCAAAAATTAAACCTTATGCAGAAAGAATAAAACATCCACCAGTGCCAATCTGCAGCCTCTGCTGCATTTTGAAGGGTCCACATGCTCAAGAGAACGTAGGTCTGAGTTGATTCACATGTTGAAGCTGCATGGACATGGATTCTAATCACAGCATATGGAGGAACTTCCTAACAAGTACATCTAGACAGCAGTGGAATGGTTGTTCCCCTCAGAAGTGCAGCTGTTCCTTGGGGACCTGCAGCCAGCACACAGGAGAGAGGGCCATCTCTCAGCTGTGCTGCAGGTGAGATTGGACTGCATGAGTCTCAGGCTCCTCCCATGCTGAGTCTATAAATCTACACACTCACAGCAGGCTGCTATATGATGAGTGTCTTTTCTCTGGATTACAAAATAAATTGTTGTTTATAAAGAGCTGGTAAGAGCAAAAGGCATAGGCGGCAGGAGGAAGTGGGCTCCGAGAAGCAACCATCACTAGACAGGGATCAACACAGTGACTTGGTTATAAAATAAGTTTGAAACATCTTCCTCTCAAACTTGTCTTTATCTGAAAAAAAAAAAAAAGCCAAAATCTTTTACTATTCCCTTTTGGTTATCTTATTAAAACCAAGCAGAGATGTGAGCTCAAGCTTTCTTGTCCACCATTAAAAAGGAACTAGTTTGTGGCTTTACTATACTTACCAAAACACAGTAAACTTTAAGATGAAAGTGTTGCGCAGCCTGAATGGCCGTGACTCAGCTATGCGTATCCACGTTGCTGTCTGCGATTTGTCACTCATGCCTCTTTACAGCAGTCTCTCCTCGAAGAACTGTCTCGATGAGTATCTTCAAAGTGAATGAAACCTGTCTTCTTAACGTACTGGTTCGTGTGAGAGCACAGAGAGAGCAGATGTGTGCACGCGAGCTCTCTCCGGGGACTGCTCTCTCGTCCGCTGCTGCTTCCTCGTACTGGAATGTGAACCGTTTCATTTAGCGCAGCATACCTGCACTAGAGCAGTTCACGGTAAGTGTGGAAAGCATCCTGACACTTGAATGGAATTCTTCTACTTTCAGCTTCTGAACTACCAATGTTGATGCTAGAGACAAGCAACAAGGGAAATTCCTCAAATCGAAAGAGTCAGCAGGCTGTGCAGCAGGGAAAGGCACGGAGAGGAGAGGAGGTCACTCTCCCCGCCCACAGAGGGACGCTGGTCTACAGCCCCGTGGGCTTTGCTGGCTCCCAGGCTGGCCCCAGGCTGGGTCTGGGTTCGTGGCCGCGCTGCCGAGGCCATAGTGTGGGTGGCAGAATGTTTACCGGGGAGGCAGGCTTCACATGCATGCACAGTCTTTACAATCATTATTTAAAACTTTTGCTGGACTCTCAGTGTTTGATGCAACATGAGCAAAGGAGTATTAGGCAAGGCCTAGTTTCAGTTTTGGCCCATGATAACATCCTCAGTGACCTACTGAAATCATCAGTCAAGAGAGACATCTCCCTGTCCCCACCTAGCCCTGCCTCAACCCAGCTTTTCAGAAGTGTTGGAAAGAAGCCTCCCCCCTCCTCTTTTTCCTTTCCTAGCTCTTGAACAATGATAACTACTGGTGCTGCCCATTAAAGAGCAAGTTCAGCATATACAGTTCTCTTCTTCTCCTCCTCTCCTCTCCCCTTGGGGTGCTCTCGCTCTCTCCCTCCCTCCATCTCTTTCTCTCTCTCAACATTTTTTAAAACAGTCTGGCCACAGGATGCACCTGTCCTCCCCTCCCGGGGCAAGCCCGAGGAGCCAGGTGCTGCCCCTGCGGGGGAAGGCTACAGCTGTTCTGCCTGTGGGTGTGTGGTAACTTGAAGACCATTTGGGCTTCGGGTGCAAACCAATCTTTTTGATCTGACCGTACGAGCAGCAAAGCCAACCTGTTGACCCACATCTGGCTTCTGTGTCTGTTTGTCAGTTGAGTGTGATATAGTACCATTCTCAAACATCAAAAACAATAATGGATTCAATTTTCCTCAAAAATGAAAGATATTTAAAAGCTGGTACTTTTAAGCAATAATTCTACAAGGCTTTAGCAAGGCTCAAATCCAGCATGCCAGCTTTCGTTTCAGAGAAGCTTTTCATCCATCTCACCTCTCATCTGGAAGACAAGTGTCAGGGCTCTGAAGGAATATGATGATTGGCACACTTCATTCCCACCTGAGGCTTGAGCCAATTAAGAAATAAGAAGAGCTGACATATTAATAAAGAAACAGCTTGTATTTGCAGGCAAGTATGGACCCCCAATTCAGTCACAGGCAATGTCAGAGTCCCCCTCCTGTGCCAGGCATGTCCCTGCAGGACAGTCAGCTCCTGCTCCCGTTCCTCAGAACAGTAGATTCTCAAATCTTAGAGCACAAAACTAAGATGCTAAATGGGAATTCTTAAGCCCAACTCCCAGAGATTCTGATACACTAGCCTAGGAAACTTTTAAGAATCACTCCAGGAAGTCTAATGCAGGTTGCTTTTAGACCAGACCTTGTAAAACAGAACTAAGTCTTTAAGAGGTCATTTAGTACAATGATTTAAGAGCACAGTGTCTAGAACTCAATCACCTGGGTTCACTTCTTGGCTCTTCTATTAAAACTTTGTGTGACCTTGCACATGACACTTAACCTCATTGTGCCTCAGTTTCTCCAACTGTGGAACAGGATTAATGATAATACCTACCTCACAGGTTTGATGCAAGCATTAAATGCATTAACATATATGGAACATCAGAATAATGGTGTACTTGCTTCCCTGGTGGCGCAGAGGTTAAAGTATCTGCCTGCAATGTGGGAGACCTGGGTTCGATCCCTGGGTCCGATACCTGGGTCAGGAAGATCCCCTGGAGAAGAAAATAGCAACCCACTCCAGTATTCTTGCCTGGAGAATCCCATGGACAAAGGAGTTTGGTGGGCTACAGTCCACGGGTCGCAAAGAGTCGGACACGACTGAGCGACTTCACTTCACTTTATCAATTTGCAGTAGGGGAATTACCTAGCTATCCCTGGAAGCTAGACCTTGCCTATAGACAGATACAACAAGATTCTTACAGTGACACCAATAAGTGTGAAGAGAAGTCCATTAGGTGCTGGTTCTCTGTCCATTCTCTTTTCTCACTTTCCCTTGCCCCTCAGACAAGCTGTGGCCAATAGACACATTTTGTTAGAAATCAAATTAAGCCATGAGCCAATCAATCCTGCTACACTTTTAAGTCTTTCTATGTCTCCAGTACTTTGGCCACCTCATTCAAAGAGCTGACTCATTAGAAAAGACTCTGATGCTGGGAAGGATTGGGGGCAGGAGGAGAAGGGGACGACAGAGGATGAGATGGCTGGATGGCATCACTGACTCGATGAACGTGAGTCTGAGTGAACTTCGGGAGATGGTGATGGACAGGGAGGCCTGGCGTGCTGCTATTCATGGGGTTGTGAAGAGTTGGACACGACTGAGCGACTGAACTGAACTGAACTGATGTCTTAAAGACCTTTTTTAATCTATTATTTGATCATCATATTTGGCATGTCAGCAGACTTTAAGTCTTTTCCACCATTATTTTGATGCATGCTGTTAGCAAATTTGGGTTTCCATTTTTCTTTTACAGTGCATTTCACCAAGAGTTCATTTTCAAATGCAAACATAAAAACTAATGTTCCTAAAGCTTTATGACTCATAAAATGCATTTCTCCCCCTTCCCCCTCATTCACTAGCATGATAGCAAATCTTTTACAGATTGCCTTGCACCTAGGGAGGTGGCTCCCAGTGCTCACATAAATAATTTATACCGATCAACACTTGCTCCAATTAATGGAAAAGATAATGTTGTAAAGAAAACATTTTACTGTGTTTTCAAGTCTATTCACCAGAGAAATAATATTAGTATTCCTAGGTATATGGGAAACCTCAGAGCTAAAAGTTCCAAAAAAACAGTTTTTTGTGTTTAAATTTCTTGATAGCAAAGAACAATCTTTTCTTATAGTGCAAGGTCTGTTATATACTAGATACTGTTAATACCTCACTGGCAGAAATAGCTCTCTCATATTATGGAGCTGCTGCAATTTTTCTATCAGCCAACAACTGTGGTTTCCTGAAGTAGCAAAACCTGAAAAAAAAAAAATGCAGCAGCTCAGAGAGAAGGAATCAGAGTGGGCTGGTGATTCATGCATCCTCAGGAAGAGGGTTGGACATGACCTCTGAGACACCTGTCAACACTGTTTTTTGTTTTTCTACCATTCTACTCAAACACTAATTTATAGTCAAATATCAGTCACACCTCAAAAACAAACAAGATGTTTTCACTCCCTCTCCCCATTTCTAAATGTTGCAGCTTTAAACTTTGCCCCAGAAAGTTGATCAGACATGTAAACAAGTTAAATTTAAGTCACTTTATTCATGCAATTCGTTGTAGTGCGTAAGAGTTATAGAATGTGTTTAGTTAGCATTAAAGATAAACTCCAAATATAGCTCTGGAGTTGAAGACTACATTTCACCTAGACTGTAAGACAACACTGTTTGCTCCTTGGGAGGGGGAAGAAAGGATGTATTATTGACCTTAAGTGAACTATTTTTGATCCCTTGTAAACATGAAAAGTTGGCAGCTGAGTATTTGTGTGCTAAACTCTGCCCCCTCATCCACATACCATGTTTGGAGGAACAGAAAGCACTTCCTGTATGGGGTCATGACCCAAGGCCAGCAACTACAATTTAGGCAGAATTAGAGCAACAGTATCTGCAAGTGGGATTGGCACCTCCTAAAAGCCATCATCGCCTGCTGACAAGAAACTTAGAATCCAAACTTAGGCAGAGGACAGTAGGGAAGCTGAGGTGTTTTATTAAAGAGACACAGCCCGTCTGTGTACCATGCTCCTGGTTGAGCTCAACTTCACAACAACTCATATCCGTACAGTGCTGACTTCCCTTCTCTCACATACATACACTCTCCTGGGGGGTGAGAGGAATGGCTCAAACACGAAATTGGAATACTTTGAAGGGTTCATCCATTATGGCCCTAAGGAATTTTGTGACCTTAACTTTCTAAAATTAATCTACCTAAAAGCTTAAACATGGAATACCTATTTCATCTTGAAGGAGACTTTTGCCACTTTGCCAAGTTACCTGGTTAATTAATTCAGGCCTAGTAGTAATAGAACTAATTTAAAACCAAAATATCTATCACGTAATAAACTAGATACGCTGTTTTTATCAAAGTAATTATTAGAATAATTGCCGAACTTTCCTTTGTTTTGTTTTATTCCATATAAGCCAATCCCACTGGTTTATATGCACTATATATACATATATCCTTATATTAATAAACAAATGTGTTGAGAATAAATTTATAGTCAGAAACTTTCCTCCCAGAGCAAAGGATATTAAGAAAACAAGAGCTGTATTTCCAATCCAGATTGTTGGCTTTATATAAATAAATGAAAACTTTATTTAAAAATCTATGTCTTTATCATACCTATATTCAGAGGGTTTCTGTATATAGTAATAAAACCTTTTTACTGGCAAATATCAACAAAATTAAAAACTGATAAATGAGTAAAGGTTAGGACTACTATACAATTTCAAGTCACTTCCAAGGGTGATTGAAGTTTGGCAGATTCCCTTCTTCCCGTCTATGAAAGGATCTGAGAAGGTGTTCTTCCTCTTCCAGTATGGCTCTTCATCCTGTGAGTCCCAAGGATCTGGGCTATTGGAGTTCCTAAACAGGTATTGGAACAGTTGTTCCTCAACAACTCCCCTGGCTGTAGAGCTGTCCTGAGACTCCTCTAACACTTCTCAACTCTGAGTCACTATCCACAAAGTCAATGACTAATGTACCACGTTAAAAGAAAGCCTTAGAGAATTTTCTTCAAAGCAAAGGCCTCAAACTCGAACACCCACAGGAAAGAGGAACGTAAAGTACAGCAATGAGGGAAGAGGGGACTGTTAGAAAATATGGGCTGCAGTTATTTCTGCACTCTCCCTAACTCCATCCAGTTTTTGTCATGAGAATTTGTAGGCTTGAAACTGCTATTTTTCCTCATTTTTAAGAGATTTTATAAATCTGATTTTATTGATATCTGCTGATTTAAAAATATTTACAATGAACTTGATTTTGTAAAACATTGTGCTAGGAATTAAAAAAACATCTGTGACAATAATCACTAGTTTATGATCTGTGGTTTATAGTGTCATCCCCTGCACACAGAGACAGGCATAGGCACATATGCGTGCATACTCACCCACCCCTAAAGAGTGATAGATCCTGGGAGCTGAACCTGTCAAATTTGAATCATCCTTGGAAACAGCTTGAAATTGTTTAACAGTTCTAACTTTCATTCATTTATCAATTTACAATTTTGTAGACTATTTGCTAGCAAAAGATACTATTATAATTTATAGAAAAACACTGAACATAAGTACAANGCATGTCGTGAGTGCCCATTCTGGGCTGGAGCCCCGTGGAGACGTGCGTGACAGCACTGATCATGGGCCTGTCTCAGAGCTGACGCCAGAAGGCCTTTCACAGACACGTCTCCATATCCCACCCTTGTGGAGGAAGAACTCGAGGCATGCCTGGGTGACATAACCTCCCTAAGCCCCTCTCCAGTTTGGCCACAGGAGATTGGATGGAGGTGGGCCACCACAGGTCTTTCCTAGGAATTCAGAATTGAGACTCAGAGGAAATAGGCTTGTCTCCTTCCATATAAAACAGGGTGATTGTCAAAGCTATCTTCTGTCAAGTGGCAGCTACTGGAAAAGTGGAGAAAGAAGCTGGCTGACAGGAGAATCGGAGATAAAGATGGACAGAGGTGAGCTCCTGGGCATCCCCCACAACCAAGCTGATGTCTCTGGACTTTTCTGGCTCCCAAATTGTATTTCTGCTAACGATTCATGAAGCACTCCATACCCCGTGTTCTTAACACAAGCACCCTCTTTTGATTAAGGTAGGGCCAGTGCACTTCTGTCGCTCACGTTCAGCAGTCTTAACAGGACGCTCTGCCATGAGCAGATCTTTGCTCAGCGTGCAGATTGGAATCCACCTTTCACAAAACCTCCCAGTGCAGCCAGACGCTGGACTCCCGAGGCAGGAGCCACAGCGCTGCATCTTTCCCGTGGTTCTGGCCCCTTGTCGGCATTCAAGTGGCCGAATGCTGACTCTGCAAGGAAGAGCCTCAAGACTCTTGGCAGCTTACCTAACCATTCCTTCTCCAGGTTCCTGCTCTGAAAGGGCCCTTGGAAATCATCTGATGTAAGTGTTGATTCTACAGAAGAGGAAGCTGAGGCCCAGAGAGATAAAAACCCTTTGCCCAAGGTCACACAGCTAGTGAGCAGCGGGACTGAGCTACAGCTCTCACCTCCAGGCTCTGGAGCAGGTGTTCTCTCTGCAGCTCTCTCCCCCCTGCTGAGCCGACCTCCACTGACCCCAGTGGATGATACAGACAGTAGCCCCCAAGCCAGCCTCCCTTTAAAACTGCCTCAGTGTGGGTTCAAAAGTCAGCCATCATACAGAAACTCTCCTGAAAAGGAAACTCACAGTGTTGGCCATTTCTGAGCTTGGCTAGCCACAGATACTGTTCAGTGGGGGAGGCGGGGCTGCCCAAAGCTGGTGTGTGATGAGCAGACCCAACACGAGATAACAGGGCAACTCGCAGAAGCACGTTCTGGTTTCATTGTCCAGTGAGACAGGGTTTTTCCTCTACCCTTGTCAGTCATAAGAATAAATGAAGAATCAAGTACTTCAACAGTGATGAACAAAAACATTTTCTCACACACAATTATGTGAAAGGCATATCTGAGTGAAACCTAGGAAGGACTCAAAGTAAAATAAGTTGACCTGCTAATCAGGAGAAGGAAGGAAAACATTTACTTTAAAAAGAAAGGCAAGGGAATGATAAACAAAGAATTTAGGATGGGGGCACAGTTCCCAAGAGGGCCAGAACACTAGGGTTATACTTTTGCCAAAGTACTGGCTTCTGTATCAGTGGTAATGGGTAGTGGGACCATGGGTGTTTTTATATGATTAGAAGTACATAAATGAGTAAGTTAATAAAAGAGAGCCAGATGTGGGCCAGGGATTCCTTGGTGGCTTAATGGTAAAGAATCCGCCTGCAATGTAGGAGAGGCAGGTTCGATCCTTGGGATGGGAAGATCCCCTGGAGAAGGGAATCGTTGACTCCTCCAGTATTCTTGCCTGGAGAATCCCGTGGACGGAGGAGCCTGATGGGGTATAATCCATGGGAGTCTCCAATTGTCACACATGTCTTAGCAATTAAACAACAACAAGATATGACCCAATGGTAAGTGTGTCATGAACCAAGGATTATGAATAATCTAATTCTGTGAAGATAATGTCCATGGACAAGAAAGAAAATGGAAAAGAAAGAGTAATTATGGTCTCCAAGTAGGGTCATTGTTTCTTGCAAACTGGGAAATAGACATCTTTTTTTTTAATCTAAAGGAGAAGAAATTTACTATTTGAATTTTTATTAGCAGATAGTTGCTTGAAAATAAACATCTTATGACAGCGGATGTCTCTGCTTTACTGTTATTCTAGCTGCTGTGACAGTCACTTTGTTACCGTCAGGTAGAAACAAAGGTCTCTTTACGTTGTTTAATATCCAAGTTAAGCTCTATGTGCCGATAAATGAGTATTAGCCTTATTTTGTAGAATACAAGAAGCAGTAACGCCTTGTTTACATTCCACAGCAAATGTGGGCCTCCTGTGTGTAGCTTACAGCGTCAGCTCGACAGGCTAAAACTTGCGCTGGTTTCAGCTGTGAAGTAATTGAGGACAGACATTTTCAGGTCCTGTGATGTTTATTAAACGAATGAGAACATGTGTTCTCAGACTTTCTGAAACAGGGCTCAAGAAGCAAACAGAGAATGAAAACAAGGAGAAACACTGGCTCGGAGCGCTGGGGATGAGCTCTGAGCAGCAGCCGACCTGCCTTGTTAGCGCTTCACGTTTCGTTGGCAGTTGCTTGTTGTGTGATGAAATGAGGACCTTTGCTCCATAATCCATCCTAGAGTTCACTGCTTTTTAAAAAACATGAGCATAGGCAAAATAAATTGGTAAAACAGTAACACCTGGGTACATCTGGTGGAGGAAAAATGGGGGTCCTTTGAGCTATTCTTGCAACTTTTCCGTAAATCTGAACTGATTTCAAAGTAAAGTCTTTAAGTAAATAAATGAGGCAAAATTTTAATACAGGCATCAGAATGCCAAAGGAACAAGACTGACAATCAATTTGAAAGATTCATTCAAAGACTTAGACATCATAGTAAACATTATTTTTATAACTGTAAAAGAGTGGCAGCTTTAAGAAAGTGTAAGAGAAGATACAGAATTGAGTTTAAAAGTGAATATTTGTCTTAGGGTCACACACTGCAGTTCAAACTATTCAATTATTCTCACTGCGGTTCAAACTATTCAATTATTCTCACTGCAGTTTAAACACAAGCTTGAGGAGTATTTGTTGTTGGTGGTAGTGGTTAGTTTTTGTTTTTTAAGGTGCAATAAGGGGAAAATAATTCATCTTCTTCTAATAAGGCCTCTTTGCTCAATTACCTTGGTATTATATGAGAACTGTAATCTTCTTTTCCTAGTTCTTTGTGAAAGTGATTCACCATCAATAAATATGACATTTCGTTCAGAAAGAAAGGAAAGGAACTGACAATTAACTGTCATGGAAGAAGCAGTATTCTCTTCCTCTGGACAATTCTAAAGAGGAAGGAAATATAGAATTTCACGTTCTCAATTCTGCTGAAATTATGAATCATCACACCTTTTCTAACAGTTGCTCACTGTAAGAGCTTTAAAATGCCCACGTGGGCTGGCCCATAAGTGAAATCTGATGTGCCCATTTTTTACCCACATGGCTAGGGCAAATAGACTCAGATCTCATTGGAGCGTCTCTTGCCCACTATGGGTTCCCCCTCCCCTACTCCAGTGTTTTTGTTTGTCTATAGTTGAGTAGTTTTCAAGACAAGGAGCAGTAGCTAAAAGGAGGCCATGTATATGAAGAGAAACCACAGCAAAGTCTAAAGGAATCTGAAATATTTAAACAGTACTTTTTCCTTCTCCTTTTTCTATAGTCACTGTAGGGGAGATGAACCTAATTAGCAAGGTAGGTGGGAGGGAGAGAAAGAGGTTTCACAGTAAGTCTTTCTTTTCACATGTGTGCACCACAAGCAAACTACCAAAACTGACAGAAGGAGGAACAAGAAACCTGAACCTGCGTGTGAGAAGCAGAGAGGCTGAAATGCGTGTGAGAAGCAGAGAGGCTGAGTTAGTGATTGAAAACCTCCCCACAACGAGCTCAGATTCTGATGGCTTCAGTGAGGAATTCTACCAAGTGTTAAAGCATAACCATCTCCAACTTCTCACAAACTTTTCAAAATACAAAATATGAAGGAACTTTCAAGTGATTCCATGAAGCCAGTATTACACTGGTACAAAAAACACCACAAAAAAAGAAAACAGAACTAGAGACCAATAATTCGTCAAGGATTCCGACACGAAAGTCCTCAGCAAAATACTAACAGCTAGGTCCAGTAGCATATAAAAAGGATTAATTCAAATAAGGTTTATCCGAGGAACCTAAGATTGGTTTACATGGTAAAAGCAATCAGTGTAATACACCATAACAAAAAAAAATTAACAAAATTTCATGGTCATCTCCATAAAATTCAGCATCGTTTCATAAGAAAAGCTCCAAAAACCTAAGAATATAAAGGAAAATTTTCAATGTTATAAAGAGTTTCTATAAACATTCAAAATTAACATTATACTATATAGCAAAAGGCTGGATGCTTTCCCCCCAGGTTAGAAACAAGGCAGGAAGGACTGCTGGCGCCACGTGTGTTCAGCTTGAATTGGAGGGTCAGCAGGGCAACCGCACCAGAAAGAGAAGCGAAAGGCGTCCAGACTGTGGGGAGAGAATTAAAGCTGCCTTTACCTGCAGATGGCACAGTCCTCTACACAGAAATCCTAGGTAAGTCACAAAGCAAAGTATTAGAGCTAATAAATGAGCTCATCGAGGCTATAGGGTGAAAGACCGGTGTATAAAAGATAATCAGTTTATATACTAGCAATTAACAATTTGAAAATGAAACTAAGAAAGTCATTCATTTTATAGTAGTCTCAAAAAGAATAAAATGCATAGGGACAAATTTAACACAAGAAATATAAAACCTGCAAACTGAGAGCTACAAAACATCATCCAAAAAATGAAATAAGACCTACATTAATGGAAAGACATTCCATGCTCATGGGTTGGAATACCCAATATCTATTGTTAGGATGAAAATATTCCCCAGATTGATCTACAGAGTCAACGTGATGCCTATCAAAATCCCAGCTGGCTTTCCTTTGTGGCATAAAATTCATATGGAAATCAAGTGGCAGAGAATATCCAAAACAATCTTCTGAAATGAGATCAAAGTTGAAAGAGGATCTCATCTTCCTGATTTAAAAGCCCATTACAAAACAGCAGAAGGCAAGAGAGTGTGGTGCTGGCATAAGGATAAACACAGGGATGAATGGAAAGAACTCAGAGTCTGCAAATAAACCCTCACTTTGTGGTCAATCGATTTTAGCAAGGGTGCCAAAATTATTTAAAGGAGGAATCTTTTCATCAAATAACATTGAGAGAACTGGTTATCTACATACTGAAAAATGAAGTTGGCCTCCTACTTTATATACAAATGTTAACTCCATTTGGGTCAAAAAGCTTAATGTAAGAGTTAAAACTGTAACACTCTTGGAAGTAATTCAAGGAGTACATTTTTATATCCTTGAATGAGGCAAAACCTTCCTAGATACAACACCAAATCACAAGTGAAAAAAGAATAAATAGGTGAATCGATCAAATTTTAAAACTTTTGTTCTTCAAAAGGCACCATCAAAGTGCAAAGACCATCCATATAATGAAAAAACTGTTTGCAAAGCGTATGTCTTATATGGGACTTGTGTTCACAATAAATACAGAATTTTTATAACTAAATGATAAAGAGAAAACTAACCCAATTTTTAAAACTGGACAATGGATCTGAATAGACAGCATTCAGGAGGACGGTTGGCAGCTCCTCACAAAAGTAAATACAGGGTTCTCACATGACCTAGAAATCCCACTCCTGGATAGATACTCAAGAGAAATGAAAACATACGCCTACATAAAAGTTCACAGTAGCATTTTTAAAAATAATAGCTGAAGAATGGAAACAGTTCAAATGTCCATTGATGGATGAATTGATAAACAAAATGTGGTTTATTCGCACAATGAATCATTATTCAGCCATAAAGGGAACGAAGTGCTCATACCTGCGGCAACACAGATCAACCCGAAAACACAGCGAGTGAGAGGAGTCAGGAGTCAGGGTGTGAGCCACTTGTATAGAGTGTGCAGATGAGGCAAATCCATAGACACAGAAAGTAGACCGGTGGTTGCCGGGGGCTGGGAGAGGGGAATACAGCGGGTGACTGCTAATAAGTCAGAGAGTTTTGTTCTAAATGAGCGGCTATCATCACACACCCCCTTGAACGCACTAAAATCACTGGATAGAACACTGTAAAAGGTTGAGTTATATGATATACAAATAATGTCCCAATAAAGCCATTATATCAGAAAGTGCCTACTCGTTCTCTTTCGTCTTACCCTTGACCTAGCCCTTTCTCTAGGTCTGTGCTTGAAGGTCACATGCATTGCTGAGAAGGCGAGAAGGTGCAGATGACTCAGTGAGAGCCTCTGCCGCGACCAAGCCTGTGGTACCATGAGCAGGACACGGTGCCCCCGCCACCCGAGCCACCGTCATCCCGGGTGGCGCACTCACCGTGACGGATGCGGGCGAGCGTGGGTTTGTGTGGGGCAAGCGTCCTGCGAAACGAAAGCGCAGGAGCGTCAGGCTCGGGACCACCGCAGCCCTGCTAAAGGGGTCTCGGTCGGTGCCCGTGTTTGCCGCCCTTCTCTCGGCAGAAGGAGTTCAATCAGGGCGGAAGGGGTTCAGTCAGAGCAAAAGTTCATGTGAAGAATCTTCTTCAAAACCTGAGGCAAACCAACCAAAAGTAACGCAGATTTTCAAGCTCCAGCGCTACTTCACTTCCTGTTCATTCCAGATCATCAGGGAGAACAGATTATCAAAACGGTACTCTAGAGAAACTGTAAGATCTTTCCGCATCAAAGACAATTTTTCTAAGGTGATGTATACTAATGGAATGAATACATTTTCAAGCAAGAGTTAGACTGAAGGTCTTTCAATTCCTGGATTAAAAAGTTTCTTGCAATACCATCCTGCCTCTTCTCTTGACATTTCACTGACAGTTTCAGAAATAAGAGCTTAAAGAGACAGAGAAACACAGAGACACGGGGCTCTCTGCTCTTTCCGGAGTCAGCCCAGGAGATTCCGCTGCTCGCCTGGGCTTTGCCCTGTATGAATGTGCACTGTGAGTGCCTGTGTGTGTGCAGAGAGATGAGACCGAATGCTGCGGATGTGCTTATGTTTGACCATTTCAGCCTATAAGATAGAAATTTCACATAGTTCAGCCACACACACATATACTTATCAAAGCAGAGACGTGTATCTGATGATCTCAAACCATCAACCAGAGGTTGGGTTTCCAGCTGTCTCGCAGAGGCCGCTCCTCTTGTAACACTTGCTTCCTTTGGCATCTTTCCCTCCGGCCGGATGGTCTAGGCCTCCCAGGGGCCTGTGATCTGAACACCTTGCTCTAGGCTTGGTCCACGTCAGAATGCGATCAGACTGTGTGAAGCAGGCAAGAGCCCTCTCATCAGTGGTGATGAAATGTGTCAGTAATTTCACAAAAAGGTAAAGTGAGACTCTCATACAATGTAAAATGGACGTGTACCAAAGATCCTGTTGCACTCATTAATTAAATAAGGGAACCAGTAAGATGTTACAACCAGTTCGAGAGAGAATTCCAAGAACTAGATAGTGAGGGAATAAGGAACTATAAAATGAGCGTATAATGCAAATAGTCTTATAACTGTTCTTCTCTTGGGCAATGATCAATTGCCTTGTAATAAGGGCTCAATTAAACTGCATTTGTGTGAACAAGAATCACTTGCACCATATATTCACCCACTTTACCCCCACTTGAAAATCTTTCACAAATATTTATGACAAATGAATAACTGAGCAAGACAGGCCTCAGGATACGACAGAATGTATCAGTCTTGATTATTTTCACCACTAATTGGACATACATTTCTCCTCTGTCTCTCATTGTTGAAGTAACTCTGTTATGTAGCTAATTTTTAAAAACATGCTCAAGGTGGATTATTCTATACAGGAGGTTAGCTTGTGTTTACGCCAAAGCTGGGAGACGTGAATTCCTCTGTGGTGAAGTGGCCGTCATCACAGGAAAGTTCTAGGGATGCCCCGAATGTGCTCACTGGAGCAGAGGGAGGGAGACGGCCTGAGACCCAGAGAGGCAGCTTCTGCTGACAGCTGCGCCGCTAGCCAGCAGCTTGTCTGTCGCCACAGAAGGGAGGCATCCATGGCAGACGGGGCCGGCCAGCCTGCCAGGAGGGGGAGAAGCTGAGTGACGAGGCGGGGTGTTACTCCCCCTACATGTATTTTCTTCTATCCTCAGCAGCCCCGAGCCGAAGATTGTTGATTATCCCCATGTTAGAGAAAAGAAGGAGACAGGGGCTCGGGGAACTCATGATACCACGATGAGACGGGGCAGGACTGGGCGCCCAGGGACTGTCGTGGCCTGGGACTGGGTCCAGGGCCAGCGCCTCCTCCGATTAAGCACAGGCTCCCTCTGAGATGCGGTGAAGGGCGCTGAGGCCTTTGTGGCTCCCTGACGTATAAGTGCTTGGAAAATTATTTTATGGTTGTGGTGATGCAATGACGAAGTCCAGGTTGGAGTCAACGTTATACACTTACCATTATTTATTGTTTCTTCTGATTTTATTTTTGTGGGTCCTCAAAGTTTCACGGGCCTGGGCCCCGGGCCTCCTGGGCCTGTTGGAGAGTGGGCTCTCATCAGAACCATTTGGGCTGAGGCAGATCCTGACCCTCGGCTTCCTCTTTGCAGTATTATGAGTTCCCCGAGCCCCTGTTTCCTTTTTTCTGGCACGAGGATGATCATCGTTTTTCTGCCATGAGCACAGAAGAAGAAAACGCGTGTGAGAGGAGCATCTCCCTCCATTGCTCCACTCCTCCCCTCTCCTGGAGGCTGGTCTGCAGCCCTCGTCCTGGATTCTCCCTTCTGTGATGACAGACAGACCACTGGCCAGTGGCACAGGCAGTAGCAGGGACTGTTTCTCTAGACATAGGGCTTCCTTGGTGCTGTCGATGGTAAGGAAACCACCTGCAGTGCAGGAGGTGCAGGTTCGCTCCCCGGACTGGGAAGATCCCCTGGAGGAGGGCGTGGCAACCCACTCCAGTATTCTTGGCCTGGAGAATTCCGTGGACATAGGAGACTGATGGACCACAGTCCACGGGGTGGCAATGGGGTCAGAAAGAATTGGGTACAACTGAGCAGCTGACACTTTCACTGCACTCTCAGCTCTACTTAGGCCCTACTAACTCTCTGTTCTGGAAAACGCAGTTCTTGGAATTGGTCCAAGTATAGGAATGACTGTCTCTAATAAGATTCTTTTAAAGATAGTTCTTTTTAGCTTCGTTTATTTGCAGCTGTGCTGGGTCTCCACTGCTTCCCGTTGCTGCGGCTTCTCTTGCTGCGGAAGACAGGCTCTAGGTGCCCAGGCTCAGGACGCAGCACGCAGGCTCAGCAGCTGCCGCTGGCGGGCTCTGGAGCACCAGCTCAGCAGTGGTGGCACATGGGCTTAGCTGCTCCGCGGCGTGCGGGATCTTCCCAGACCAGGGATTGAACCGGTGCCCCCTGCGTTGGCAGGCAGATTCTCATCCACTGGGACACCAGAGAGGTCCTTTAATGCTATTTTTAAACTCCAGGTCAAAGGCCACAGAGAAATCAACCAGGGGAGATCAATAGGTGGATTTTAAAATAACAGAAAGTTATAAGCCATTGTTCATAGTATTACCCAAAGAAATGAGTCACTGAACTGGATGCTGAAATGATGACATGGTAACTCAAGGTGTGCAGGAAGGTTAGCATATCCACTGAGATTCCTCAGCACTCCAAGCTCTGAGCTGTGACGGCTCGCTCCCTGAGTCACCGCACTTCCTCTCCTGGGCAGCACCACTTAGTCAAGAGCCTCGAGTGCCCAGGTGGTGCAGAGGGAGCCCTTCCAGGTGGGCGAGCTGTGGCACTGTTCTGAGATGTGATCCAGAAGAGGATGGTGGAGGTGAGCGTTTCTTAGCTAGAAATGAGAAGACTCCGACACCGGCTCTGGCTCTGAGGTTAACTGACTGCTTAGCCTTGAGATAGGGGCTTCTTTACTTCCCTGAGCCTGGGTTCTCAGCATTTCAGTTATGTGTCTAGGTGTGGGTGTCTTTAGGTAAATGTTGTTTGAAAATCTCTGGGCTACTGGGTCTGGATTTCTGTTTCCTTGCTCAGGTTAAGAAAGTTTTCAGCCGTTATTTCTTTAAAGAAGTTTTCTGCTCATTTCTTCCTCTTCTCACTCTGATATCTCCGTAATACAAATGTCAGTTTGCTTGATGCTGTCTTCACTACTTTTTCCCTTCTGCCTTCTTTTTGCTTCTTTGAGTGAATGAGGCCCTTGACCTGCCTCTGAGTTCACTGACCCTTTCTTCTGCTTCCTCTAGTAACTGTTGAATCCATCTGGTGATTTTTTTTTTCATTTAGTTATTGCATTCTTCAGTTCTGTGACATATATTTGGAACTTTCTAACATTTTCCATCTCTCTGTTGACATTCCCACCGTGTTTACCCATTTTTCTCCCGAGTTTGGAGAGCATTTGTGTAACCATTATTTTGAATTCACTATCAGGTAATTTACTTGTGTTCGTCCCATTCAGGTGTTTCTCTAAGGCTTTATCTTGCTCTTTCACTCAGGACATATTCCACTGGTTCTCCATTTTGCTTGACTCCCCGTTAGTTTCCACGCATTAGCTAGAATACCTGCTTTTCCCAGTCTTAGAGGGCTGGCCTTGTGCAGGAGACCCTTTCATTTAGCCATGCCCTGGGTGTCTCTAAGCCTTTGTGACCATCCACGCACCTGTTGTGTTTTAACGTCTCCAAGTAGGTGAGGGTGTGCCATGACTGCTCAGTGCTGGCCTCGGTCAACACTTAGACCAGACTGTCTGGAAGCCAGACCATCAGGTAGCAGCTTTGAAAGAATGCAAGTATATGCGGTCCTGTGCGACCACGCGTGTGAGCCCCGCTGGCCTTGGAGCCGGGTGACCCGGGGCTGCTTCTTGGGCTGCAGTTGCCAAAGCTGGGGCCCCAGGTACGTGCACAAGGTCCATTCTGGTGAGCCTGTGGAGCTGCCACAAGGCAGAGGGAAAGCACAGGGAGGGCGCCCACACCTGAGGTCCCCCGTGAGCATGTCCGTAGATCCAGGTGTGCCCGCCTCGACAGCGGAAGCTTCAGGACAAGGAGGTAGGTCTCTGTCATTCTGCTCTCTGTGCAGGGCACCAGTGGTGCAACCTTCTTGGAATATTCCTTCTGACTGTTCAGTCCTGTGAGGCCCAGGGATGTAAGCCCCAGCCAACAGAGTAAGGCCAAAGGGCGTCTCCTGAGTGGCAGCTGCGAAAGCCAGGGTATGGACATAAAGCCTGGGGCGCCTGACGTGCGTCCACGCTCCCTGGCTCTCCGGCACTCAACAGAGGGCGAGCGTGCCGAGTGCCACCCTCGGAGGCGTCAGTCAGCCCTTGGGTGTGTGCTGAATTAGAAGCCCCTCCAGCCACGTCTATGAGGGTTAGCTGAAAGGCCTCTGCCTGGAAAGACTGGGCTCCTGGGCCTGTTGCCTCTTGCTGTGTCCTGGGGGAGCGCGCTATTTAAGTGTTCTCTGCTGNACATATATTTGGAACTTTCTAACATTTTCCATCTCTCTGTTGACATTCCCACCGTGTTTACCCATTTTTCTCCCGAGTTTGGAGAGCATTTGTGTAACCATTATTTTGAATTCACTATCAGGTAATTTACTTGTGTTCGTCCCATTCAGGTGTTTCTCTAAGGCTTTATCTTGCTCTTTCACTCAGGACATATTCCACTGGTTCTCCATTTTGCTTGACTCCCCGTTAGTTTCCACGCATTAACTAGAATACCTGCTTTTCCCAGTCTTAGAGGGCTGGCCTTGTGCAGGAGACCCTTTCATTTAGCCATGCCCTGGGTGTCTCTAAGCCTTTGTGACCATCCACGCACCTGTTGTGTTTTAACGTCTCCAAGTAGGTGAGGGTGTGCCATGACTGCTCAGTGCTGGCCTCGGTCAACACTTAGACCAGACTGTCTGGAAGCCAGACCATCAGGTAGCAGCTTTGAAAGAATGCAAGTATATGCGGTCCTGTGCGACCACGCGTGTGAGCCCCGCTGGCCTTGGAGCCGGGTGACCCGGGGCTGCTTCTTGGGCTGCAGTTGCCAAAGCTGGGGCCCCAGGTACGTGCACAAGGTCCATTCTGGTGAGCCTGTGGAGCTGCCACAAGGCAGAGGGAAAGCACAGGGAGGGCGCCCACACCTGAGGTCCCCCGTGAGCATGTCCGTAGATCCAGGTGTGCCCGCCTCGACAGCGGAAGCTTCAGGACAAGGAGGTAGGTCTCTGTCATTCTGCTCTCTGTGCAGGGCACCAGTGGTGCAACCTTCTTGGAATATTCCTTCTGACTGTTCAGTCCTGTGAGGCCCAGGGATGTAAGCCCCAGCCAACAGAGTAAGGCCAAAGGGCGTCTCCTGAGTGGCAGCTGCGAAAGCCAGGGTATGGACATAAAGCCTGGGGCGCCTGACGTGCGTCCACGCTCCCTGGCTCTCCGGCACTCAACAGAGGGCGAGCGTGCCGAGTGCCACCCTCGGAGGCGTCAGTCAGCCCTTGGGTGTGTGCTGAATTAGAAGCCCCTCCAGCCACGTCTATGAGGGTTAGCTGAAAGGCCTCTGCCTGGAAAGACTGGGCTCCTGGGCCTGTTGCCTCTTGCTGTGTCCTGGGGGAGCGCGCTATTTAAGTGTTCTCTGCTGTTGGTTACAGCCCTGCGGCACCTGGACGCTAAAGTGCTGCCGGCCATTAGAGCCAGGAAGAGCACCGGTGCCCCCGGCAGCAGCCACGAAGCCCGAGGCTCTGAGGAGGGCATGAGCTCCTCTCCGTGGATGCTGTGACCTGGGGCAAGGCAGAGTCCGGAGACTGAATCCACCAGGCTCCGTTCCTTGGGAGCATCTGTGCAGGTCCCTGCGAGTGCTGCAAACCAGAGCCCACCCCTCGAGCCGAGCAGGCTTCCTGCTCAGAAAGACTGGGTGTGTTTCAGCCTAAGGGCTTGACAGTGCCCGGGAGCAGTGTCCGCCAAGAACTGCCCTTCCAGTTGCCACAGTCTCACGGGACCTGGGAACTCGAGACCCCCTGGCCTGCAGAGCCAGGGGATCAGGGGCGCCTTCTGGGTGGGAGCTGCACAGAGTCGGTCCCCAGGCGTACAGAAGTTCCTCTCCTGGAGACGCTGGTGCGCGGGGGTGCGGCAGAGCAGGCAGCAGAGACGCTGCCACTCAGGTCAGGCACACACATGCTTCATCAGGCCTTTCCATTTTGGGGCATCAAGTGGTTTCATTTCTGTGAAGTGCAGTCTTCCAAAAATTAAACTTAATTATAGTACTGTAATGATATATAGTAAGAGCTCCCTCTCACTTCACTAAGACACTCCAGCGATGATTGTTTTCTTACGTGTCCATACAGGCATATATATACACATGTATTATAGTCTCAAAGGAGAAAGCATACATAGCTTATATTCTGAAATGACGCTTCTGTGCACACGCAGCTTCTTTGGCTGGCGCCCTCTCAGTTGACCTTTGCAGGTTTGGTTTTAGGTTTGTGCAGTTTCTATATTCTTGGATTTCAATGTTGCCAATGATCAATAAAAGCTGTCTTGAGTGACCACTTTACAGGAAGAATCATGGGAGAAACTGGACAATCAACTAGAAAAAATGAATTTCATGTTCACTGAAAGAGTATGTGCTAGATGGTGGGGGTTTTGTTTGTTTCTTGAGGAGATTGTTTTTGTTTTTCTGTGAACTTATTTTCAATTCAGCTGGAGCTGTTATCTTTAGCCTCCAGTTTACAACAGGTGTGTGAAACACAAATGGTTTTCATTTCTGTGAAGTGTACTTTTCCAGTTTGAACGAAGTCTGTACAACTGAGCACTATGCTGCCTTCTATGGGCTTTATGTTAGAGAGAACATTGTGATGAAGAACAAAATACTAAAAAATATTTAAAAAATGAAAAATATTGTAACTGGCCATCCAGTGAATTTCTTTTAAAAAGTTATAATTGTATACAATACAGACACAAAATACATTCTGAGCATCTTAGAAAAAGGAAAAAAAGTTTAATTTCTCATAATCTAGGAATACTAGTGATAACANATGAAAAATATTGTAACTGGCCATCCAGTGAATTTCTTTTAAAAAGTTATAATTGTATACAATACAGACACAAAATACATTCTGAGCATCTTAGAAAAAGGAAAAAAAGTTTAATTTCTCATAATCTAGGAATACTAGTGATAACATTTTAGTTTTTAAGGGAATTTTTTTGTCTTTTCTTTATTCATATCACGTAATATAAATTTCTATAAAAACAATACTATAAACATTATTTTGTAATATGAACTTTACAATGTATCAATGACATTTTTATGTGGTTAAGTATTGATCTACAACAAATTTTAATGATTGCATACTTCTTTCATTGTAAAAAAATACCATAAAATATTTAGTGAGTCCATTTTTGGATTTTCAAATGGCTTTGAATCATTCACTATTTAAACAATACTTTAATAAATANGTTAAGTATTGATCTACAACAAATTTTAATGATTGCATACTTCTTTCATTGTAAAAAAATACCATAAAATATTTAGTGAGTCCATTTTTGGATTTTCAAATGGCTTTGAATCATTCACTATTTAAACAATACTTTAATAAATATTGGACTTCCCTGGTGGCTCAGACGGTAAAGCGTCTGTCTACAATGTGAGAGACCTGGGTTCGATCCCTGGGTTGGGAAGGTTCCCTGGAGAAGGAAATGGTAACCCACTGAAGGGCTCTTGCCTTGAAAATCCCATGGACGGAGGAGCTTGGTGCAGGCTACTATCCACAGGGTCGCAAAGAGTCGGGCACGACTGAGCGACTTCACTGCACTGCACTTAATAAATATTGTGCACACATATTTGGGGGTATACATGCCATTTTTAACATATAATTAAAATTTTTTTCCAAGTAGAATTAATTGATGAGTGTTCAAAACATGTAAGGTTTTTTTGGACACCTACTGCCAAATTACTCATCACAGGGGCTGTGTGCCGTTTATATTTCCTCCACGAGTAAACAGACCCCCACAGGGCTGCAGCGTCAGCACCGAGAGCTGCTGAGTGCTTGCCTTTCCATATTATAGGGAAAGTTGTCTTCTACTGGTTCTGTAACAAGACTCGTTTTTAGCTGATGCTTTGGAGTCTTGAAGTAGTATGAAAGACTGGAAAATCAAACAGGCTGGCAGTAACTTAAATTTCTTTCTCTTTACAGGATCAAAAAGCCAGGTTCGCAGACAATTTCCACTGCCTTTTGTGCCACAAAATACTTTCCTCTGAAACCCTAGGTGACTTCTAGGGAGATTGAGAGGGTAAAAGGGAATCACTGAGAAAGCAGAAATAGAAATCGTGCATCTGGGAAGACGGAGGCAGAAGCCAGGAATCTGTAGGTCTCTGCGTGCCGGCGGCAGGACGACCGCCTGAACGTGGAGGGCCCAACTGAGCAGGGCTGGAAGCAGAGCTTTGCTTCGTGTCTGAATCAGTCTGGGGGTGGGAGGGGTGAGGGCCTGTCTTGCCTGAGAACAAGTTTCTCCCAAAGGCAAGCAACTTCTGTTCACAGTAAGTTCCATTTATTATCCACACAGGCCTAAGGTCAGAAGTGCAAACTCTTAATTGTTTAACAGTTCTTCCCAGAAGCCTATCGTTTCCTTATCAACATCCTAGATAAAATTCCCCGGAGACCTGGGCTTCCAGGAGCTTGGAGAGAGGGCAGTGCGGCTGTGAAAGGCACGCATCGGCAGGATGGTCTGCGTTGCTGTTCGCTCATTATTTCTCTGTCCCTCTTGGTCTTATGGACCCCAATTCTCGAATTCTATCTCGTCAGTCTCAAGTGAGTATTGAAATCTCTGCTCTCCCCAGAAAGAGGTTTCTCTCTGTGAGATGATTAACCACATTCCCCCGTACAGCCTTCGGTGTGTGGGTGGGTTCCTCGTCCTGGATGGGTCTATGTGAGATAAGTTTCTTTTCTGCTTTGTGATGTCTGAAAAAATGGAAAATGAGGTCTTGAGAAAGAGAGCACAACAGGTGAAGGAAAATCGAGTCACGAAGGAAGTTTCCAAAAGCTTTTTCCTTCCGTTTTTCTTTCTTTTTTGAATGGGAAATTATTCACGTTCACTGATCAGAGGTTTGATTTAAACCTGAGTTTAAAATCTCTTTAGGCTTTCCTGGTTTCACTGTGGAAAAGAGAAGAAAGTTTATGAATAAAATAGTCTGTTTTAACATCTCTTTTTGTTAGAGGATTATTGCTTTGCATCATTGTGTTAGTAAGATCTGATGATGCGGAGCAAGCTCTGGCACCCTGGATGGCTGGCCCGGGACCCCTGCGAGGACCGGCCCCCCACCCCCAGGGCTCACGCCGGCAGCTCTAATCCACCTGCAGGAATCTCCCCCGACCCGACACCACTCTCACCAAGTGCCACCTGTTTATGTGACGTTTAGCTTTAGAGGAATAGAGAGGAGAAGAAAAAGGAGAAAAGGAAATATCGGGGTACTTGGTCCCAAACAACAAATCCCAGATATTGTGGTAGGAGGGGATATTAGGGCCTAGTTAGTATTAATATGAATGCTGCGGGGCGCCGGAGGGGTGCTTTGCCTCTTTCCTCCATCGCGTCCCTCAGTCCCGGCGCCGCCCTCTTCCCTGAAGGCCGGGCCCCGAGGGAAGCTCCCAGCTCGTCACAGACACTCTCTTCGGGTCTTTCTGGTTGCCAGGGGAGAAGGGCATGGGGCACATACCGAGAGTTTGGGGCTGACACACACACACTGCTGCGCATAAAACAGGCGGCCAGCAAGGGCCTGCGGTGTAGCGTGGGGGGCTCTGCTCATCACTCTGTAGTAGCTGACACGGGAAGAACTGAGAAGAGGAGACTCATGTGTATGTATAAGTAAATCACTTTGCTGTACACCTGAAACTAACAGAACACTGCTAATCAACTATACTCCCATATAAACTAATTAAAAAACAGATTCCTGGGCCAAGAGTCTGAATGACAAATGCATTTTCCCCAAGAGCTGATAGCAAGACCTTAGTCTGGAAGCCTCGTGGAAGTGACCTTCTTGACCCTTGGTGCTCTCTCCTGTGCTCAGCCCTTGCGACAACTTCCCATCCAGTCAGCACTTGGTCTAGAGTCAGTTCACAGGGTTAGGGTCATAGCCCCAGCTCTCTGATCTGTGTCTTTAGGAAGGTCACTTACACTCCCTGGGACTCAGGTCCCTCATAAAAGAAGCTCTGAGAAGTAGGCTCAGCTGGAGGACAAGACCTAATGAACAACACGGTGTTTGCAAGCTCTCCACCTGAACTCTTCTTCTACCATGACTATTATTATTATTATTATTGAGCCTTTTCTAAGTTGATTTGTATTCCTAAGATAAATATTTCTTAGCAAGACTGTGGAGTTATAGTTATTCTAGTGTGTCAGCCATTGCTTTGAGAAAGAGCCTGCTTGCAAGATTGCCAAGCTCAGAGAACCGGTACCACCCTGGAGGCGGTTTCTCCCCCCTGCCTCCTTCCGTGGTGTCTTCACTGGCGCAGGGGAGGCCGGGTGCACCATCCAGCCACCACCAGCCCTCGTTTGGCCCCATGGGGAGAGTGGAGTAGAGAAAAAACACGAGTCTTTTCAGGCTCAGGCACACCTCAGTGTGAATCCTGGCTGGGAGGATTTGGTCAAACTTTCTACTTAAGGAGCCTGAGTATCTATATTAGCTTCCAGGGCTGCCACAGCACATTGCCACAAATAGGGTAGATTAAAGCAACAGAAANCGCGGGGAGAACCACAGCTCAGAAGGCCGCGGGACGTGCCTCGTTCACGTGGGAGACACAGCGCCGAGCTCGGCCGCGAGGGAAAGCAGGAGGCGCTGCAGGGCTGCCCCAGCAGGATTCCCAGGCGTCTTCAGCCAGCCTGATGCCAGCCTGATGCCAGCCGCGCACGGCTTTGACTGAGGAGCCTCGAAGCCGGCCCCCACCTGCTGAAGGGGGCAGGCTCCTCTGCCTGTCTCTCTGGCACCCCTGTGCCCGAGGCGTTCAAGGCCGACAGCATCTGTCGGGGGGACGTGGTGGAGGCCGCAGCAGAGCCAGGCAGGACACTTGGCCGTCTGAGTCGCCCCCGTCGCAGCAGCGCGAGCTTACGTTTCTCAGAAGCTGGAACGAGGCTGTGAGCGTGCAGTTTTCTCTCCACACATTCGGGTCCAAGTTAAATCACATTAAAAGCATGTATGTCTTTATACGTTAAAATTCTCTGGGCGGGGGCGGGGGGGGACAGTGCTGCTGCGGTCCTGTTGGAGAATGTCCTTGTTCTCAGAGAGGACAAACAGACGTCTTCAAGGGTGAAGTGATCTGGTTTGTGCAACTCACTTCCAAATGGTTTGTCAGAGAAAGAGACGGAGAACACAAACATGGCAAACTGCTAACAATTGATCGATCCAGGGTGAAAGGTAAAATAGGTGTTCCTTGGTATTTTCCGTGTGTTTGACATTTTTTTATTTGGGAAAAGTACTTATGAATAAAAATAGCTAAAATACAGGACTTATGTGAAAAACTGTATAAAACAATGCTTAAGGATGTATGTATAATCTGAATATGTGAAAAAAGTTACGTAAGAGTGAATAGCTGCGAAATACTTTTTTCTTGGGTCTATATTTTTAAAACTCATTCATTTTTGTTAATTAGGAAGGACACTAACTTAGGTTGTAAAAAGGAAATGTAGACAATTCGCTCCTTTCCTTCTGATTTACCCCTGCTCAGCTGACTTGCCGCACGGGCCCCGCACAGCGGCTGTGCCCTCGGCCTGCCCCCTGGTCTCAGCCACGTGCAGCCTTGACAGGAGACGAGTGGGGCTGGAAGCCCGGGAAACCGCAGCCCGTCGAAGGCGGTGTGGAGGGTGCTGGCGCCAGGCTGGAGGGGCAGACTCCGACTGTGAGGAGGGTCTGGGGTCTGTGGAGGCTGCTTCGGCCCCCACACTTCCCGCCGAGCTGTGAGGTGCTGTTCTGTGACTCCCTGTGACAGAGAGTGTGGAGCTGCTGCTGAGAAAATGTGGTTCCTGCCCTGGGCGGCTGTGTGGCCTCAGGCGCGCTGCTCCGCCTCGCTGGCCTCGGCCTCTGCGTGTGGGAGGCGAGAGGCTGGACTGGCAGTCTCCAAGGCTGCCTGTGGGTCTGTTGCTATTGTTGCTATTGTTGTTGCTGTTATTGCTGCTGCTGTTGTTGCTATTGTCCACTCGCTAAGTCATGAGCCTTTGCGACCCCGTGGGCTGCAGCACACCAGGCTCCCCTGTCCTTCACTATCTCTCAGAGTTTATTCAAACTCATGTCTATTGAGTTGGTGATGCCCTCCAACCATCTGATCCTCTGTTGCCCCCTTCTCCTGCCTTCAATCTTTCCCAGCATCGGGGTCTTTTCCAATGAGTCAATTCTTGGCACAAGGTGGCCAATATATTGGAGTTTCAGCTTTAGCATCAATCCTTCCAATGAATATTCAGGACTGATTTCCTTTAGGATTGACTGGTTGGATCTCCTTGCAGTCCAAGGGGCTCTCAAGAGTCTTCTCCAACATCACAGTTCAAAAGCATCAGTTCTTTGGTGCTCAGCCTTCTTTACGGTCCATCTCTCCATCTCTCACATTCATACATGACTACTGGAAAAACCGTAGCTTTGACTGGATGGACCTTTGTCAGCAAAGAGATGCCTCTCTTTTTAGAATATGCTGTCCAGGTTTGCCATAGCTGTTCTTCCAAGGACCCAGCATGTGTGCACCCCATGTGGGCACCAGAGTCCCCTCTTCCTTCCCGCCTGGTCCTTTCTTCCAAGGTAAACCCTCAGAATGTAAGTCCACGAGGAGCCCAAGGATCTTCAAAATGGAAAGTCGTCCCTGTCTCTCAGGTCGACACCCTCCCCCACGAGCATCCGTGATCAGCTTGCCTGCCCCTTTTCAGCCCCTCAGGGCAGCAAGGTGCTGCTGCCTCCTTTTGGTGTGCATGCTGGTGCTAAAAGGGAATTTCGTTTCAGAAAATCAGATACCCATACCAAACAGCACCACACACGCTCGGCACCTCACATGATGGTATTCAGAAATCTCTCAAGTTGCTCTGATTAATTCAGAAGAAGAACCTCTCTCCAAAGATGCTGGAAAACAGACCAAAGGAGAGGCTTCTGCCTGGTCCTCGCCCAGCTCCCCTGCTCAGCTGCTAAGTCACTTCAGTTGTGTTCGACTCAGTGTGACCCCATAGACGGCAGCCCACCAGGCTTCCCCCTCCCTGGGATTCTCCAGGCAAGAACACTGGAGTGGGTTGCCATTTCCTTCTCCAATGCATGAAAGTGAAAAGTGAAAGTGAAGTCACTCAGTTGTGTCTGACCCTTAGCGACCCCATGGACTGCAGCCTACCAGGCTCCTCAGTCCATGGGATTTTCAAGGCAAGAGTACTGGAGTGGGGTGCCATTGCTTTCTCCCTGCTCAGAGGGGAAGAGAGAAGGGTGACTGGAGTGGAGAAGGCAGTTGATCAGGAAGGCATCTGGGGGCTTTTGAGGTTTTGATCATTAAGGGTGTGTGATGCCTCTTGCTTCTGGTCACATCAATTAGTTCCTTTCTTCTCTGAGAGCTGGGATTAGACTGAGAGCTTCCCAAGCACTGGGCCAAAGTCTCCTTCATCTCTGGGACAACACGGCCTTGAGGAGAGAGTCTGGTTTTGAATGTGGACAAGCCTGGATCTGAGGCTTCCTTCAGTGTTAGACTGTCAATAACTTGACCTCTGTTGGACTTCACAGCTCATTTCAGGCTCTAGTACGGTGGGCCCCAGCCCGCGTCCCCTGCACCCCCCACCCCGATGGGCACGCCCTGCATGCAGGTGATTATGACGCATGAAGCACAGCATCACTTCCAGGACTTGCAATCTGTGTGACTAGCCCATGGGAGGGCAGGGACCAAGAGGGGGGTTTCCTACAGCCAAAGAGATGGTGTAATGCGGCGGGGTTTCTACGGGATCATCGATTAGGTTAATCCTGCTCTTTGGCCATTTCCCTCACATCTCTCAGTCATCGCAGTCAAAGACGAAAATCTGTATGTAAGGCGTTTTGCATAGAATTCATCTTCTCAAAACTCTCTGGAGCTAGCCATCATATTCTTATTCAGTGTATGGAAAGCAAACTGAGCCTCAGGGAGAAATTAGGGGCAGAATCCAAATCTGAATCCAAGCCTGGGTGACTGAAGCATCTCTTCCTTCTCACACGTCACAGAGCACTGTAGCACAAGCCTCTCACCCTCCTGAGGAGGCAAACTATGAAGCTGCCACACTCTGAAAGCCGGTGACCCCAGCCAGCCTGGGCCCGTCCCCTGTGCCTCTTCTCAGGTTCTGAGGTTCCCCCTGCTCTGTCTCAGAGGACACCCCCTCCCACCCTCTTTGCCTGCCTGAGGCTCCTTTTCTTCCTCAAATTTAACCAGATCCTACATTCCTGAGGCCTGTGTGCCAGGCACTTTGCTAGCCTCTACAACAGATGCAAAGACAAGTGAGAAGTAGTCCCTCTTCCAGCCTTAGCCAAAGGAAAGACAGTCGTAAAATAAGCAGAAAAGTTGGCAGAGAAAGGTAAGGCTTTAAGCGGGGTGCAAAGGGCCGAGAGCAGCAGTCACTGTAACTGTGTGAGGCTTTCTTAGACAAGAAACAAGCTAAACACAGTAAAACACCGTTGCTGGGAGTCATGGACTCAGCACTCACATTTGTTAGTTCTCATTCTCCTGAAGCTTCTCTAAAACAGACACACTTGTCCTCATTTTTGCAGGTGAGAAAATCAGATTATAAAGAATTGAAGTCCAGACAATTTAACTATGACCACACAGCTAGCAATGGCTGGAGCTAAGATGCAAGAAAAGTTATGACGTACCTAGACAACATTTCATGCAAAGATCGGCTTGATAAAGGACAGAAATGGTGTGGACCTAACAGAAGCAGAAGATATTAAGAAGAGGTGGCAAGAATACACAGAAGAACTGTACAAAAAACATCTTCACGACCAAGATAACCACGATGGTGTGATCACTCACCTAGAGCCAGACATCATGGAATGTGAAGTCAAGTGGGCCTTAGAAAGCATCACTATGAACAAATCTAGTGGAGGTGATGGAACTCCAGTTGAGCTATTTCAAATCCTGGAAGATGATGCTGTGAAAGTGCTGCACTCAATATGCCAGCAAATTTGGAAAACTCAGCAGTGGCCACAGGACGGGAAAAACTGTTTTCATTCCAATTCCAAAGAAAGGCAATGCCAAAGAATGGTCAAACTACTGCACAATTGCACTCATCTCACATGCTAGTAAAGTAATGCTCAAACTTCTCCAAGCCAGGCTTCAGCAATACGTGAACCATGAACTCCCTGATGTTCAAGCTGGTTTTAGAAAAGGCAGAGGAACCAGAGATCAAATTACCAACATNCCAATACTTTTGTCACCTGATGTGAAGAACTGACTCATTTGAAAAGACCCTGATGCTGGGAAAGACTGAAGGCAAGAGGAGAAGGGGGCGACAGAGGTTGAGATGGCTGGATGGCATCACTGGCTCAATGGAAGTGAGTTTGAGTGAACTCCAGGAGTTGATGATGGACAGGGAGGCCTGGGGTGCTGCAGTCCATGGGGTTGCAAAGAGTCGGACATGACTGAGCGACTGTACTGAACTGAAGATTACGATGTAAATGCTGTCTTTCTGGTGCCTGAAGCAGCCTGGTTCCCGTTATTCCACTTTTCACCCACCATCCCATTTCACTTCCATTCTGCAGAGTGGCTTCTCCGTGACCACCGAGCTGCTAAGCTCTGGATTTGGATCCACCTCTGGTGTCCTGTCCTCAAGCCTGTGGTTCTCTCTTGGGACAGAGCAGCAAGAGCCACTGGCGGAAGCCCTGGGGAAAGTGTGCCTTGAAAGGGTCTTAGTGAAAACCCAGGAGTGCTCATGTGGAGAGAGGGCAGGCGTATTCCAAAGAAGAGAACTGTGTGAGCTGCGGGTGGGCAGGAAGGGCAGCAAGGACGTGCCCGGGGCCTGGAGAGGGTGGGAGGGGACGCCCCCCTGTGGACAGCCCGCAGCACTGCGTCTGATGGTGATGCTGGGGGCGCAGCGCCGTGGCCAGAGCTGTGGGCGGGGTGGCGGGCGGCTGGAGCGCAAAGAGCTACTGAGCCAGGACAGAATCACAGGGTGGGGAGCAGGGGAGAGGCTTCCAAGGAGAATCTACAGGACTCAGCTGGTTCTCTCGCGTCAGAGGGAGAACCGGGAGACTGAGGGTCCAGCCTGCGTGAAGAACAGGTGTCAGCGCTGGCTGGAGAGGGGAGGCTGGAGAGGACTGAGGAAAGGCTGCCTGTGAGCCCACGGGGTGGCTGAGGGAGAGCAGGGGGCAGACGCTGTCTCATCCCCAGGCGAGGGTGGAGCTCGGGGTGGAGGGAGTTCTGAGCCACCTGCAGGGGAGTGCAGAGATTCTGGGACAGAGGGTCTCATACCTGAGAGCTCTGACAGGTACGGAACATGCAGTGCCTATTAACACCTCCCCCCCCCCTCCGCCCTTGTAGGTAATGTCTGCATAGAGTCTTTTTAAAAATGTTCATTCACTTACTTCTTGGGCTGCTCTGGGTCTTAGTTGCAGCATGAGACATCTAGTTCCTGACCAGGGATCAAAAGCAGAGTCCATGTTTTGGGAGCATGGAGTCTTAGCCACTGGACCACAAAGGAAGACTCTGCATAGAGTCTTAAGGCGTTGATCTAAAGAGATGAGAAATGTAAGGATTTCAGGACATACAGATAGTTTCAATTGTTGCTTGCTTGTTATAAATAACTATGTACTACCTTTCAAATCATATCAGATATGCACTCATGTAATCCATTAGCTATGGTACTGACTCTCACCATAAATTTACTGGGCTGAGATGGGCCCGGTCTCCTTGTCCAACAGTTACGAATGTGGACTGTGGAGCCCAGCAGCGCAGGGCTGCCTTTCACTACAAATGCGATGTGGGGCGACCCCCCCCCAGACATCGCAGCCTGGCCTTCTCTCCTATAAAAGGGGTTGCGGTGCAGGCTCCTCATAAGGTTGCTGTGCTGATATAACGACACAGCTCTAGACAGCTAGTACACGTTTAATAACTGTTGGTTATGAGTTTTATCATTGGTTAGCCCTCAGAGGAGGAAGTCTTGAATCAAGAAGCTGCAGGAAGGGGTGCTGGTGAGTCAGAAGGTCACGAGCAGTTCCCTGAGTCAGGTCAGAAGCAACATGCCAGCCTGTGCTACTGAAAATGCTCATACTGATACCCACCTAGGCTGCCATGGGCTGACAAGCAGAGAGGCCCCTTTTGAGCCTTCTGGCTACTTGGTCAAGTTTTCAGTTTGGGGAATTACAATGATCTGTGGAAGAATTCCCCTTCCATTCCAGTTGGCCAGTGAACTGATCATTGTCATCACTTCCTATTCTTACTATTGGCCAAGAGTGGCTTTTGCAGAGTAGACACACTGTGCTCTTCACAGTGACTGGACAATCTCCCAAGAAGCCACATCATCTGCAAAACATGCCATCACAGCCCCGAAAGCTAACCAGACAAGCTAATAGCCTGGCTTCTTTCTGACCCACAGTAACGCAGAGAGCTGCCTGGGCTGGATGCTTCCCCTGCCAGACTGATCAGTTATTCCTCGGCCTTGGCCAGGCTTTCTCCATCCGCTTCATCCTGCTCATCCTTGCTTCGGTCTTGGTCGTCAACCACAGCCTAATAAGCTGGTGTTTAGGGAGAATATCTCCTGTGTCAACACCATGCACAGTTCTTTGAAGCATAATCTCATTTAATCCTCACAGCATCCCATCAGAGGAAGGTACTATTTTCAGGTCCTTTCTGCAGGTGATCAAATGGAGTTACATACCCAAGGATGCATGGCGGCTGGTGGACATATTTGAAAATGGTCTCAAGCCATTGCATAGGTCTGCAGCCTTGCACAGTGCATTTGAAATCAAGGAGAGAAGATAAAGCTGTGTGAAATAATGAAACAAAGACTATAAGGAGAGTAAAGAGCAGGTCCAGCATGGGAGGCCAGGTGTTCATCTCAGAGTTGGCAAGGTGGGACTCTAATGGCGGAAGAAGGGGAGGAAGAGACACTCCCTGGGGTGGAGGTGGAGGGGCAGATGTGAAAAACAGGTGTTGAGGAGGCAGAAAAAGTAAGCATTTAGGTGACTGTGACCCAGCAGGTGTCACTTTAGGAACCAGCAATGCGATGGTGCATTATTTAACGGGACCCCTTTGCACTTAGGGCTTCCCTGGTGCTTATTGGCTATTCAAAACTAATGTTTATTTTTATGTATTCTAGGAAGACCAGGCACAAAAGTTGTCACCAATGGGAGAGTGTCTATACTTTCCCTGCATCTAGAGAGATGGCTGGGGAGAAAGGAAAACCTGGAATTTTCAAAGGATCTGCCAACCTCTCTATGTTACTGAAGGATAAACCATTGGTTTTAGCAGAGGCATGACTGGGTATCTGAGGAAGAGGGGGAAGGCCTGAGCTGAGGCTGAGGTGGGGGGCGCCAGCCTGGGAGGCATGAGAGCGGAGAAGAGGGCGGGGGGACGTCTGCGGAGGCGGCCCGAGGGCTGGCTCGGGCACAGACAGGGCCGGTGACCAGAGTGGCGTTCAGGCCCTGGCCCCTGGGCCACGGGCTCGCGGTGTGAGCAGTACGCCCGGCATCAGGGGCCACGTGCGGAGGTGTAGGACTCACAGAGGAACCCGCTCCATGTTGGGTCTGTGTGGGGAGAGGGCCACGGCGGCTGCGGGAGTGAGAGCCCCCGAACTGAGCTCAGAGCGGCCGGGAGAGGCCCGCACCCCGTGGGACCACGCGGCCCCCCGCAGAGCATGGGACGCGGGGAGGGGGCTACGAGCGTCTCTCCAGGCCAGGGAGACCCCACTGGCACCTTGCCCGCCATGCACGCCAGCGCAGGAAGCCCCTTTCGTGTGCGGTTGTTAATATCATCCCCCAAAGTGGCTGCTGCCTTGGTCTTGCTGTTCTTCCTTCTACCTGTCTCATCTAACAAAACGTCAGTTAGAAACAGGGAGTAACTGGCACTTTCATTATTTATGGCTTAGTTTCATGATGTATGTGGTCTCCTTCCCTTTCTCTTTTTACTGATCTCACCAGTATGTGAAAACTGAATGCGATGTAGCTGTTTGCTCAGTGGTCAGTTTTGTGCTTTCCCCTTCTTCAGAGACAAGCTCCCTCGTGGGCCACAGAGAAAGTCCCTCCTGTTCTCCTTCTTTCCCTGTGTTCCTGAGGTCCCTGCTCATCACCACCTCCCTGGAGTCTCACCTTGCCCAGCCCTGCCCTTCCAGGACAGCTCTGTGGTTACACTTCTCACACGCTTCTGCTGATAGTCGATGAGACAGCTCCAACCTTTCTGCAAAGTTCTAAACCATTGATCAGGCTCCCCACCCCTCCCCTACCACACACACCCAAACCTGAATTATTCTGAGAACTGTTGATTCAGATTTCAAATGAGGGACATAAGTGGAAGAGAATGAAGCTGAAGATAATTAGGCTCAGTTCTCAAAACTCAAAGGAAAATACCACTGAAGTAGGTTATTATTGTTCCCACTTTACAGATCATGAAACTGAAGCTGCTTCTATCTGGGAAGCGAGGATGCTATGAGCATGCCGACAACTCCCTGACAGAGACCCTGGGATGTGCCTCCCCTCGCCCCCACCCCAGCAGCCGGGGCTTGATCACTCAGGCAGAGAAAAGCCCTCGCCTGGTGGAGAGCACTTGAGGTTTCTATAGAGCTCAGCTTCTAAAGAAGTTCTTCTAAGAAGTCTTTCTTCTTCCTAGAGGATTCTCAGGAGGGTTCACACATCCTGGTTACTCTGAAAAGGGCTCAGGGAAAGCGCCTGGTCAACTGAAACTAGCCAGGCTGCTGGTAGAGGCGGGGGCCTGGGAGAAACAGACATGGAGGTGCCCCAGCCACCTGTGGAACACCGGCTCAGGTTCCTCATCCAGACGCAAGCCAAAGGGACAGTGGGGCGTGGGGTCAGCTGGTCCCCAGCTGGCCTCTGGGCTTCCTCTGGGCACCTGGCTTGATGTCATTGCCAGCTGACAGTGAGCAAAACACACAGCCACTTAGGGGCCATTTTAGCTTGTCTGCCTTCTAAGTAACTGAGAGGGAGTCTAAGTCTCAGAGAGGGAGTAGAGGGGGGAAGCACCCAGTTTTGTCTTGGGGACACTGTTTGAGTCCCCTCCTTGCGTGACCGTAAGCAGGCTGCCCTTCCTCTTTGGCTGTGTCTTCAGATCTGTAAAACAGAGACCAGCTGTGTCCCGGAGTAACCGTGAGCATTACCTCAGGATCTGGAAAGAGTCTGGGAGCAGCAAGGCATGCATTGAGCCATTTCATTTGTCAAGGACTGAAGGAACAGGGCTCAGACCTTGGGGCCTGTCTGAGGCACAACTGGGAAGTTTGTCTTTAGCTTCCCTTTTCTGAAAATTTGCTCCCACTCAGTGGTTTTTCCTGCCGCCTCAAGCCCCACGAGTCTGGACATCTTGCCTACTGCACTGGCTGTCAAGAAAACGTCAGAAGAAATCGTTCCCATGTTCTGCCGGAGGAGGGGGAGTCCTGCTTCTCAAGGTGGAGTGTCTTTCTGAGTCAATGTGTAGTCATTGGATAATTAAGGCATATTTTCCAAGAGCATGAGTTTTACTCCTTGATAAATCACTTTAAATGTTGTTTTTATATTTTAAAACACTTGGACATATCAGGAAGTAAAATGCAGAGCTCATTACAATTTTAAAGATAAAAAAAGGAACCTTGAAGAGCTGTTCTCACTGATTCAAGAGGAGGGTATATATGTACACCTATGACTAATTCATGTTAATATATGGCAGAAATCAAACCAATTTCATGACCCAATCATCAATCAATTAAAAATAAATAAACATTAAAAAATACAAGCATTTCAGTGATTTTTCCACCTGAAGAGGTTTAATTTCTGGTCCAGCCTCCCCAGTTCATTTGCTTGGGTGCAATGGAGGGAACGTCCACCTCCCTCCCTCCTCCCGCAGGGAAGAGCCCCAGGGCCTGCCTGCCACTCAGGTCCCCATCACGCTGACAGGCATCTGGCAACAGTTGTTGGCACTCAGTAAATATTCACTGAACAGCTCAAGTAATTCCAAAGGGCAGGAGGACTGAGAAAAACTCTGAGTTTCCTGGGGTTACATTAAGTTAATGTATGAACATTAACTTAAAGGGTGGATTGTGACACTCCCCAGGAGTAACAGAAGATGGGTTTTCTGAACCTGTAAAATAAGAAGGGCCGTTTTCTAGGGTAAAAGTGACCATAATAAGCATTTTTCTTATTTTCTAAGCACCCTTTTCAGAGCAGAAAATGCACTAACAATGAGGTACCATTTCACACCAGTCAGAATGGCTGTGATCCAAAAGTCTGCAAGCAATAAATGCTGGAGAGGGTGTGGAGAAAAGGGAACCCTCTTACACTGTTGGTGGGAATGCAAACTAGTACAGCCACTATGGAAAACAGCATGGAGATTCCTTAAAAAACTGCAAATAGAACTGCCTTATGACCCAGCAATCCCACTGCTGGGCATACACACTGAGGAAACCAGAATTGAAAGAGACACATGTACCCCAATGTTCACTGCAGCACTGTTTATAATAGCCAGGACATGGAA